>NNCF01126794.1:548965-656690 GCA_002313205.1 Laupala kohalensis
TTTTATTATTTTATTATTGTCATCTTATGTACATTTATATTTTCCAGTGTATGTTACTGACGATGGTTGCTATGCAGCCGAAAAAGCTTTCTAATACCAATAATAAAAAAATGAGCAACATAGAAACGACTTTTAATTTATCATGCTTTGATAATGTTGCTAAAGTTCCACAATTACCAAGCAACTTCATTCACACTCTACTGAACCTGAGGGCAATTTATTTTCTCGAATTTCTACTGCACCCTTAGTGAAGAAGATGAATTTTTTTTCATGTACATAAATTCTTCTGTCCTGGAATTCTTGTTGAAGTTATGTTGATTTGAAGTCAAAATTTAAGGAATTTTGCAAAGAGTGTAGAAGAAAAATGCATACACTACATGACTGGTTTTCGAATAAATATTGCTGAAGCTTCGTATGAGTCTATTTTTTTTGTTCTTCAGTAGGAATTTTACGTGAGTGTTAAGAAATAGAAAATACAGTTATACCTCTATTTTCGTTGACTTCGATTGGCGTCAGTTTCGGTTTTCGACAATTTTTACCGCAAAAATTTGTTTCCTTTCTTCGTCGGTGATTTATCGGCGTGCCTGCGTGTCGTTCGTGGAGAAAAATCCAAGCTGTTGCATACTGTGTCTGCAAGTTACCTCACTTTAGGAAAATCTTGTTAGAGGCGCTGGAAAGAGGCTCTTTGGACAGTTTTCTTGTGCGATTTGGGTCTGCAGATTGTGGGGCTCGAACTATTACCAGAAGATCAAGAAGAGAAAATACTGGCAGAGTATTTATTGGACCCATGGCAAATACGCTAGACACAAAGCTCAAAAAGAAAACCTATGAATATATTCGGATGTTAAATTTAAAGATAGAGGGAAAACCTGGTATCTTTAGTATTCCAAGGTTTTGGAATTTCTGGCTTCTCACGGAAATTTCAATGAATATTGAAGGAGGATACAAAAAGGGGTAGTAGTAATTATATACGTGGAAAGGACGAAGACATGTGTGAACACATATTATGGGACTGTGAGTTAGAAGAAAGGAAAACCTATATAAACCTTTTTCAGATTGATGTAATGAAATTAGAAGGGGAAAAATTCATAGACAATGAAACACTATTTCAATTATTTTGGGACTATACATAAAAAGAATGAGTTAAGTGACACATGTAAACTGGCAGGGTAATATGTATTCTCAGAAGTTTCATACAAAAGAAGAGAGGAAAGAAGTAGAAAAAATGAAGAAGTAAGACAAACTATGTAATGACATGATTAAAACACAGTTTGTACAATGAAATTTCGGTTTTCCTTTTTGTGTGCGTGAGGAAATAAATAATCAGGAAAGAGACCTCAGTTAGTGCCTTGATATCTTAAGGTCCGAATCGAGGAGTATTGTTAAGTATTAATTTATTCCCGCATTATTCTCTGTAAAATGTGTCTTGATATGTATTTTGGAGAGTCTAGAAAGAATTAATTGTAAGTACATTGATCCATATGGAAATAATTACTTCCAATTTCGTCGATTGATTCCGGACGAAGTATCGACAAAATTTCACATTTTTCACACGAATATATGAATGTAACACGCAGTTAATATCGTGTCGAGTTGAGGAATTATAGCAGTTATTCAGTAATTTCTAATAAATAATAACCGTTCATTTCTTACTGAAACATAATGCCACTTTCGTAGACTATTAAATATGAACTGGTCAATGCTTCATCAAGTCAAGAACAACATTACTACTTGTATTTTTATCACTAATGATTATGATTGAGATTGGAATGATTTGATGAAGAAAACTGGAATAAGAAACGAATGCTTTTTATTAGTACGAAGGATAAGATCTGAGCAGAAGCGTCGTATACGAATAATAATTTACATATAGTCCTCGCGAGGAAAGAGTAGTAACGAGAAGTGACCAATAGAGCGAAAGCGCGGTGTCATCTTATGTCTGCTGCGGCGGGGGGGGGGGAATTTTGTGTAGCTCCAACCATTCCAGATGGCATACCGTGGCATCGAAACAAAGGCTGCTATAGCCAGTGGTAAAGATAACTTCAGGCAGCCTCCTTGTGGCCAAAGATTAAATATCAAGCTCTCTGTTCGTCACAGTTGGCATATCAACTAGTGAGAATGGGCTGACGTACGGACAGCATCTGAACGTAAACTCACTAAAATTCTACAGATACGAGAAAAACGCCCACGTGTCAACTGCGAGAGTAGGAGCACGGCAATGTGGTATTAGCTCCCCAACTTTTTCGTTGCCCTTAGGCTCCTCCCTCATTACTATTCATTCGTCACGAGTATTGTACAAATACCTTCTTCAGCCTCATTCCTGGGCATTCCATAGTACTGACAATCCATAACCATATTTCCACCAGTTCTGGTCACCTCTCATCTTGTCACACTCAGTGATTCGGACGCGGAAGCTGGTTTTAGCTATCTACGTAATTGTTGGACAAGACATCAGCGTTATGTTAATTACGTGCGTTGATTGGTCGCGAGATAACATCACATCAGGAAGCCCTATTACTGTGAAGGTATACTAAAGTTAAAATCTGCTGTGGTGCCAGTGGTGACGGGGGAGGTTATGGAGTGTATTAGTTGACTGGTGATGGGGTTCTTGATCCATAGATACAACGTGCTTGCTATGCAGATGAAACTGGAAGAGGTAATACTGTACTTCGAACTACTTCATAATTCTTTACGCTCTTAAGTTTTTTATATATCATGTGTCGAATGAACTGATTAGTCAACTATAGTTCAGTTTATGTTATTGCACCCAAAAGTGTATCTAAACATGTAATTCTCAAAATTAATCCTTAAATTCCTGTCAGCAAAGAATGCGAACTTGTGGCCCATTTTGAGAGAATGCTATGCTGTACGTCGAAAGACGAATTCGAAGTATGATTGGTAGACCTTATCATAGGAATATTGAAATTACATTTAAAAGGCTAGGCAACTGCATTGACTTAACTAAAGGAAGCTTATAGGCATTTAAGAAAACCTTTCCTATCTCCAATTGATAAAAAGCTTAATAAAGTTCTACGTATTCTGTAACATTACCTACATTCTAAAGCAACAAATATCGATAAGAAGTATGAATATGAAGTGTGTATAAATAGGTATAATAAAGAAGATAAAATTATGGTAATCCTAAAAAATCGTAAAGCATATCTTTCACTCAAAGACAGCTTAACCGGTTGAAGAACTGGGTCCCGCAAGCCTGGGGATACAGATTTGAGTACTGCTAAGCGAGTGAAAGTCTACTTAATCTATCAATGAAAAGTTTGAGTTTACAATAAATAACATTTTTATATCCGTGAAATATATATTCAGTCACTTAATTCGGATGGAGAGACCATTGATTATTAATCTTAGATGTAATAGTTCTATCAGTCACCTCGGGGAGATGTTCAAGGAATGACAACCTGAACCCGATAGATTTCCTGACCACAAAAAATATAAGCAATCTTAATACGTGAAAGCAACGCGTAGTTGCATTTTTGTGCATTTAAAACTTTTGTACAATTCATTAGTAGGTATGTTCCACCTCAGATATGACAGAATATATATCCATATTGTATGAAAAATAGTTAATTTTATATTCTCTGTTCATGTAAAAATATAAAAAATGTGTTATTATTAAAAATTAAAACATCTAAACGCCGAGTAAATTGAGGTATCTCAATGGATATCACTTATCAAGTTTTTGCATCCATTTGAAATCATAGGAGGTGTCAAGGCCATTTCGATAATTTGCAACCGTGAATTTACTCGGATACAAAAAATTAATCATGTTTTCTAAATAATCCGTTCGTTCTTTAATCAATGTGTGGTTCTTTACAAAAAATAGTACAGCCCAAATGTATTAAGATGTATCAAAAATTCAAATAGGGTTTAATTTGGTGTAAATAAGAGTATTTCGAGTACAATGAAACTTTCGGTCGTAAAGTCTTCTCCATACGCCATTCGACAGAATATAATACTTGTCTACCACCAGGCATGAAATGAATGAAAATAATGACGAAACACTGAAATTCAACTGAATACCAAAAATGATACATTTCGAGTACAACTAATGTGGTTTCCGATTTTCCTCGATTTCGGTTGTCACTGAGAGAAATGTGATTTTGATATCTTGAACTGATTTGAAACTAGGACAGATTGCCTACTGGTTGATCCACACATTGGGCTACACATTTATTAAATTTAAGGAATTAGCAAGGAGGTGATGGATTGCCCATACAGGGTTTGCACCAACAAGAGCTCACGTGGAAAACAGTAAAAATTGATTCTGATGAGTAAAAATTAGCAATATCATATAATATGAAATAATCGGCCCATCTAAACCATAAACATGAAAAAAAGAAAGGCACAAACTGATAAAATAAGAATTAGAATAATCATGAAGATACAAATTGCAATAAAAAACATGCATATTTCTTTTATCTAGTTGTGCAAATTTAGTTAATTGATTTGATTACATTAAGTTACACATTAATGCAAAAAACATTACGAAAAATACCAAATTTTTTCCAATATTATCCACTAGCATGACCAATAACTATCTTAATTACTGATTTAATCCCATTTCTTTTTAATACTGTGTAAGCAGAGGTAATTTCATCGCGAATATTTCCAAAATTCACATTTGTTTCATTCTGTGCGGGAATTCAACAGGTCGTGTTCGTAAGTCATTCATAGAGTCAACCACTCCGATTCGAAGCAACGACATATCACACTAATGTCCGAGTATAATTATTCATTGCACGCAGTTAAGGAGCCGATCCCTTCGTTGAGCTTGTGAGAGAGGTCTGGGGTCGTACTAATTCATTTATGAATTTATTGGGGTCCCGACCCTCCCAGTAGCGGTTCCAGGCGTCTCCACGCTGGCCCGCAGTAAATGCTCCGTTTTATTTAATAACTATTGAATTACAAAACGATTCCCCGTGGTGTGTCTTCCACTGCTGTATGTGGCCCGGGGTGGGGGGGGCGTCTTGAGCGCTCTCGTTAAGACACACGTGCCCTTTAGAGTTCAGGGTTACCGTGTGCCTGGGCGCTGTCCGCAGCAGCTGCCAGGGACGCGTGGAGACCTCATGAGTGGAGAGACAGATACAGAAATTGCTATTGGCTCCCCATCTGGACCAGCTACGCATTTACCATTAGGTTGAATACGTTGTACTTTAGGGCGCGAGGTTTTACAGGGCGCAATATAATTTTTCCCCATCTTCCCCTGCACCAAACATATTTATTACAGGGAGTTTTACACGATTTCTTTTACCTACTTTCTTCTCTCTTTCTTGAATTACATGCAATTCTTATTTATTATTGTCGCATCAATCCTCTTATAAACATTTTCCCACAAAAGTTATTATTATTATTATTTGGGGCGGGGGAGTCGTGCTGACCCGAAAGGATCTGCTTCTCTGCCCTTAGTAAACCCCCTTCGAGAGGTTCCAAGTCCAGAAACAAATTTTTGACCGTCGCAATTTTCACCTGGCCGTACATAATGCAACCTTACCTCCCCGAGAAGATACTCGGAAATAAAGTGTTAAAAGACGTCGAATCTGTTTTAGTCTCAGAAAGAAAAGCATCATTGCACCGTTCATTTAGAATTCGGTTTCCACCTCTCGTTAGCCTAAAAGGCTGCATTTCCTCACTTTTCGTAAAGAGGAGATAATATGTTAATATATTCTCTATCCAAGCTGTTATGCTTCACAGTACAGTGGAGCCACTCTTAACCGGTCTGGTTGGGACCGAAACCCTGGTCGGTTATCCATATGGCCGGTTAATCCGAGACTCCCGTGAAAAATCGATTTTCGTTTAAAAAGCGCCTAAATATTTATCAGGTGATCATGAATGTACAAGAGAATGAAACGTCATTGCAACTCATTTTATTGCACTGTGTACTAACAAACATAAATGAACACGAAGAATTGATTCATAGGAAAATAGACAAATGTACGTAATGATTCATAGAAAAATTAACTCGAAAGCAAGAGGGGAATCAAACTGGCGAACTCTCTCCCCTTCCCCCGTTCTGCCCATGACAAGATAAACACATTGCGCACCTAAAGACGAGTCACCTTATTTACTTTCCCGAAACTTTCCAGCAAAGACCCGTCACACAATCGATGTTGGAGTCACTACCTGCCAGCTATTATACGCTGACAGTTCCTCGGGATAGGCCGGTTAATACGAGGAACCGAGACCAGTTAAGAGAGGTTGTAGTACTGTAAGTGCATATCCGTGGGGGGAAAGAGAGGGTCGAATCTCCACCAAAATAATCGTTTATGAACACACTTCATGAACATTTTCATATATTTTTGTTATAACCATGGAAAATTAGGCTCAAGGATTGACTTTCATGTCAGGCTTAATGGTGGCAACCCAACGTGGAGATCATTATTAGAATGGAAATTCCTCTGCCTGAGAGAAGTATTTCTTGTCATATTTAGGAAATTATTCGTCAACAACGAAGTTAACTATGAAAGTTTCAACTCGAATGGATTTTTAGCGTTTCTACTATATCATTCATGGTGACGTCTATAGAAATTAATTGACTGAAGAATATAGATAGATTCATTGAAGAGTTGAAACATTAATGCGTTGCGAAACAAGTTGCGGAGCGAAAGATGTGTGCGTGTGTGTTTGTGATTTTTAATCAAGTATGTTCTTGAAAATGTAACTTGGAATAATGTAAAATTTGTTCTTCCATTCGTATTCCTCGTTTGTAGTTCCCTCGAAATAGAAAAACATGACTAATTTAACAATGAAATTCAGACCTTTTCTATCTCCTTCCCGAATGATGATTTTATGAAATGCTGGATTGTTGCTTAAGAAACAAAACGGTTTAATATCTAATCCACGAACTCACCATCAAATTTATCTCCGGAACTTTTGTCAGCACAATTTTTCGCGCTTGATCGGAGATTGCATTCACTAGGGTCACAAGTGAAGCACAGCAGAAAAAATGAAGCTCTCCGAATTTCAATAAATAGCTTTAGTGGCAACCGTGGAGTCACCCCTCTTTCTACATAACTTAATCATTTTTTTCAAATATATAATTATGAACTTTAATTAACAATATGACATGGTACCCTACGTTGACCACTTATAATACACTTATCCATAAATTACGTGTAACATTGGGTCTCATCTTAACGCTTCAGTTTCTTTCTTTCTTATGGGTACGCTTCCGTGCTTTAGAAAATGTCTTCGCCCTTTCAGAAAATCTACACGCAGCGATGCCGAGGCTTGTAAGAGAGAGCTAAATTAACAGAAGAATTGTGATTTCGCCTTCTAAATCTCATAATAAAAAAATATGGAATACTAATTCGTCAGTTCCACCATGCCAATGCCAATCGTCGTACATTACTGTAATTTTTTCTCTTCTTTTATGACATTCGTAGTAAATTACAAAACACTTCATATATACTATTAAGAACATTATTGCAGTTAGATTTTTTGATACATCTCAAACGAGCTTATCAAATAGCCCTAAATTAAATATTACGCTGATTTATAGCTTGTCTTTTTCATTTCTTTTATTGTAACATTTAAAATGCCTGTTTCCGTTACTATCCCATTCGTCATAACCAAAAAATGATATCAAATTTATGGTTTCTCATTCCCTTCGGGTACATAGGTTAATTTCTGCAAATATGCTATCAACAGTATCGTTGAGTATTTCTTGTCGTACAATGCTATCCAATGACTATGTGGGTGACGATTCCTCGAACAAATAATTTCATTTGAAGAAGCAATGAAACTTATGGGAGAGAACCGAAACGTTTATGTAATGGGGTCCGCCAGCTCATAAATTTTTCGAAGCGTCAACTTCAAATCCATTAAATCGCCGTACAGCTCAAATAGCTGATGAGCATCTCAAAAGAAAAGTCGGTACTTTGTAGGTCATTCCTTACGTCTGAATAGTGGAACGCAAGGCTTGTGTGCTGGAACGCGGTCACACCTCAACCGCGGGTCCTTGGGAGTGGGGGGAGGCTGGGCGCTAAACCATTGAACCGGATCTCTCGATTTCAAGCACGCCGCTTCGCCCCCCCCCCTCTTCTTTCCCGCAGCCATGGTCCTCCTCCTCCACCTCTTTTCGGTCGCCAGTTCATGGGAAGGGAGAGAGCAGGTCATGAAGCAAGTAGCCGACGACAGGCCACAAAGAGAGAAACAACCCAATCGAGCCACTTGAAGTATGCACGCGTTAAGCAATTAGGTTCGATCGAATCAGACACACGAAACAGATTCATCTTGTGTGTCATGGAGCGTGAGATTGCGGCTCGGCTGTGGCGTCGAGAGGGTCCCAGAGACCCGGGGTTCAGGGTTCAAAGGCTACGGAGCTCCTGGACCGCGCGACCCTGCCGCTTAACAGAATTAGTTGAGAGACGTTCAGTTTTCGGGGTCCGAAAATGAACAGAGTGGCCATGTTTTGACTCCGGAACAGATTGTTTTCTTTCACATGCGTCGTATTGAAAATGTTCGTGATTGCAACATTTTTGACAATGGTACTCATTTCTTAGATTCTAATTCAGAAAGAATATAGTTACGTCTGATCAATGATATTGAGCACTTGCTTTGACGTGTTCATATTTCTCACGAGAATACTTTTGATTCTAGCCTACGACCAATACATGGAATTATGCAATTTAGTAAGACAAATTTTCTAAAAGTGTTTACTATTCACTGCACTGAGTGCAAAAATTTCTCTCCATTCGAGAGGGGTGTAGAGATGGTGCATGGTTGTTCCACGTAAACAGAGAGCACATAGGGCAAACAGAGCACCGACTTGTCCTGGCGGCCATATTCGGCGTAGTCTCACGCTTGTACTTCAGGTTAGGATAGTCCACGGTGTCAGAAAACTACACTGGTACCTTATGACTGTGGAATTCTAGAGTGTGAACCATACTCAGAAAGTAATTTTTTTATTTTTTACTTAAACAATTTTGAATTTATTGCATCCTGTTTGCAGAAGGGGGAATGTAAAGGATTATTTTGTGTGAGTGTTGGTCTCCGAGGGATCTGGTGTATGTAATGTTTGGTGTAAAATGATGTATTTTTATTACCCAATGCGAATAAAAGGTTTACATTACAAACGCAATTTTTTTTACCCATTTTTAGGGCATTAGTATTGAGCCCGGAAGACTCCCTCCCTGGATGCAGGGAATATGCTGCTCTGGCCAAATGAAAATCGATTTCTGTTCCATTGTGACATTCATCTCTACAGGCTCTATATCACACAAAATACTTTGAATCTGGCTTCCTCTAATGAAATGTCTCCCCATTTTATCGATATTTAAGGAAATCTCAAGAACACACGTATATTCGTATATGCCTGAGTACCCGTAATTCCAAAACTTTTTCGTGTTCTCTGTGTTTTAGTGGACGAACCTCTTTATACGTTTTCCTCCTCTCTCTTCGAATATTTTAGGCTATAAGAAGAACTTAAGTAGATTCCGTAAACACTTTGGGCATCTCTTATGCCATTAATTCCTTTGGCTCCAATGACTCTGTCAAATGATGTCACACACTCGCCGACAACATACCTCTCAGCTTTCTCTTATTCCTCTGTATGGTCTGCATCTCCACTATTCCCGTAATTTATTTTTCCCTTCATTATATCACTATTTACCAACCTCTCCAACCAATGAAAATAAATATACACCTTATCACCGACTAAGTACTTGAACTTTAGTCAGCTTGAACCTCGTAATGCATTACAATCATGACTAACGCATAGGTAAAAATATATGTATATGAGAAATATGACTCAAAATAGCATTTTTTATACGATGTGTCTTTAACTGCACCTCACCGTACGTGTTAATAACGTTTAATTAAGATAAGACTTTCATTTTGTTGTACCATCGTATGAGCAAATTTTAAATTAGAAACTATTTCTGAGATAATCCCGAATTAGCGGCGTAAACGCGCTGTCTCTCTCCACAACGGTGCTTCAATATTCGGTCGCTAGACTGCATTTGAATCTCCAAAACCTTTGCCTATAGGCAAGAAATGCGCCGACAAAACTGTAATGGCCCTTTTGAGATCAAAGATGAGCACATATCAAAGTTTAGAATGTAATTTCATTTCTAATTTGTTTATGCCGACTTTCACACGTTCTCCAAATATTTGCATCTTTTCGTAGTCGTCCACCGATTGTCCATTAGCCCATTCAAATATTTTTTATCTCTCAAGTTATATTGAGTTTTATTCATTATTCCAGTCAAAGGTTTTGTGTCTTAACATACTATTCAGCAGAGTTCACATTTATTACAAATAAATTTATATATGTTAATTACTGCTTGTATTAGGTTTTACATATTGCTGAGCCAGCCAGCAAGTATTTCTAACGTATAATGCATACGTATGTATAACGTATAATTGTCATACGTTCATAATCTACCTTCCAGGTGACTCAACTCATCGCTGGATGAAGTTCGGTGAACATTTATTATTAAGTTCATCACATTTATCTACCGTAAATACAATTAACCACTCAAGCATTGTGTATGTGAGAAGGTGCATTTACGATACAGTGGGCTCGCTGAATGGTATTATCTTGTTTGTATGACTGAGAAACCTTCGCAAGGACCCTCTTGTTTACATTTATTAATGCCTTCACTGGAATGGTGTTAACAAAATTACTATTAAAAATTATATTTTGCAAGAACTTGACTCAGAAAATTTATCTTACTTTGCGTGTATTTTTCTACGTTTCCGATCACTATACAACATCACTAATGTACCAAGTCCTCTTCGAACTAAATTTTAGAAGTATTCACTCTACTTACGGTCATTGATTCGTACAAAGAATGATGCACATACAATATCAATTGCAGTTCAAAAATCAATTAGCCGTCTCTAAGCAGCAGAATTATTGATTATTTTTGCGAGTAATTACTCTCTTTCGAATGACAAGGCAGGCGACCCACTACGACGCGTGGAGAGTAAATATTTCAGCAAGAAAAATCGCATTGATTATTAGAAAAGCAATTAATCCAGTTGTGAGATCAAGAGCCTAATGGTACGGCACCTCGAGCTCGTTGGCTGTCAAAGAATTGCTCCCTTAAAGCGATTTTCATTTTAAAGTTATTGAATACAAAGAAGTGCTAAGAGCTTTCATATTTTAATAATGAAGAATGTTTGATCAGTTTTCTTCAATTTCTTATAGGTAAATAATTGCTCGTTATGTTCTATATCATAAGGTTTGTTCAGTTGTTTTCCCCTTGAAACCAAATGCTAAAAGCGACACTTCGTTCACTTCCTTTTGGTGCATTTAGTTTGTTACCCCTCATTAGTTATTGTTAACGCGTTCTTTTAGTAACATTATCTTACAGATCTCAAGTTAACTGCAGTTCGCGCTTCACTTGGTGAATCATTCTTCATGACATTAGTTTTGGTGTCGTATTTCCCTCTTCCTAAATACCAACTAATTACACTCCATTATGAAGGTTTCCAACAACTGAATATTTACGTTATTGTCTGCAAACCAATATTTGAAGGTGGTTTCTCCCAAAACAAACCGAATATCAAACTTAAAAATGCTTTATTACAAACAGAACACAATCCTTTAACTCTTCATTTATAGAAATATGCGTTGCCAGAAATTACGACATTTATGACTAAGAATTAAATTTAAATCACTAACCCGCACGTTCAGAATTCACTTAATAAGTAAGCTCTGCCTTTAAACGCTTCCGGCAACATCAAGGTTGACTTTCCAGTACCCGGTTCGGCCTCAAGGGCGAGTGGGCCTCCGGTTCATTTTGATGGAAGGATGTTTAGGGGGTCAAACAGTTTGAGTGATTTGTAATGGTGTTCATTCACTATTTATGTTCTGCAAGTTTTTACATTCCTGTAAAATTCTGTTCAAATTGTTCCAAAGGCATAAGATAGTATCGTTTTTGTGATGAGGAATTTTCACGTTGTGGTTGATGTCTGGGCGTAAACGAAGTGTTTCGATGAAGAGGTTGGCTTATGCACAGAGTTCGTTTCTGAAGATTTCCTTAAAGTATTATTTCTGTGAAATAGTATCTCCATATATTCCGTGAAATTGCGATCAGTTTGTTCAATATAAAAATTGTTGCATGATAATTTATGTACATATGGGGCACGAATTTATCGGGTGTATTAATTTTTTGTATTAACGTCTCTTGTAGTTTATTTTTCGTTGTGGAGGCAATTTTGTATGTCAATTTACAAAGTTAGTGAGCAGTTTCAAGAATAGTAATGTACAAATTACCTATTCATTTTTCTTTTTGGACACAATACATGCATGCAACAAACAATACATGCAATAGAAATACAGCAAAAATTAAAGCAAATTGAATTTTAATTAAGCATTTTTACGGAAAAGGTTTCTACTTTCCTCCAGCTGATGACTTCAATGACAGCAGCTCATTAAGCCTTTGACTGAGTATTTTCTACGATTTCACAAAATGTTCCTTTAGTTTCTGTTCTTCCCAAAAATATTTACGTAAGTTAAGGTCCTCAATATTGTGTTTGAAACGAGGAAATAGCAGAAAATGGATGTCGGAAAGTATCCATTACATTGGTGATTTGAGGAAAGTGCAATGCGCCGCCAGGAAACGGATACGCCTTTCGACACGGCCCTTGCACTCGCTTCAAGTACTTCTGGAAACCACCTGCATATTGTGGGTATTTGAGCTAAAACCACTCTGAGCAAGTACTCGAGCATCGTCCGTCCTACAGGATTGGAGAATCTCGTCACCAAACACAAGGTGAACGAATAGTGTATACCATTTACTACTCCAAGTGAGCACTAGGACCGGACAAACACTCGTCCGTCAATGTTTGTCGCGAGTTCCCCACTCCACCGGAAGAGTGCAGCAAGTAAATGCTGCACGCAGGTTGCACGATCGGGCAAGGTCTTTGTTAACCGCAAATGTTGAAGAAATTACAAATACTGAACATAAACAATTACTAATATATTCATTAATAGTATTTTCGTATCCACACAGTTATTACCTGTTCATCATTATATAATCGGATCAACGAAACGAAATCTATCACCTTAATAACTCTTTCTCTTTTGGAAAGAACTAATTCAACGTTCAACTCTTGCTCTTCATCTGAAGAGCATTCAGGCGAAGACAACATTTTCTCATGGCATATTTAATTTTCATTCAATCATGATATTTAATTATCATTCAAAGCCACACCAATACTGGCGTGAGTCATGGTTAAACTGAAAGACGCTTTGTGTCAGGGAACGATTGTGATAAATAAATTTTTCGTCGGAAAACAGCAGTTGACGAAACAATATTTTATGCCACGCTTTATATGGAACAAAGAATGCGAGGAAGTTGTGAATATCAAAATAATGTAATCGCTTTATTGTTTTGCAATAAATATTCGTTTCTGCAATATCACATAATTTTCATCATCGTTTGTGAATAGTTACGTTTGTGCCTACTGTCAAGTAGATAGAGTTATCTCATTTTGGAAACGGCAAAAATGTCTAATTTTCTGGACACTAAACAAGAAGGTGTGGAATCAAACACTGAAACGTGTGAACTTTACGAAACCAATAATGCAACCGACTTGTGGCGTTGGTGACCGGCCACTTGCGGACACGGCCCTTAGTGAACGTAGATTATTGCCACCCTTTGCATCCAGCAAGCCTTTTTACTTTCCAATTATACGGAATGTATAAGAGAAGTACTGTAATCGATCGAAAAAAATTTTGATATCTTCGAATTTTTACGAATTGACTTCAGGAGAGCCTATTTTCATATTTTGGCGATAATGTCCAATGTCGTATGTGTATATGTATGTATATATGTTTGTTAAGAATTTTGTTCCCTCGATAACTCACGAACAAACTGATGCATCCAAATGAAACTTGAGATTCGACTTTGAATGCATTGGGAATAGGAGCCTATTTCTGGACAGCTCATACCCACTTTCAGTTTCTGAAAATACAAAATTTTCAAAATATGAATAAAAGCATATTGATTGTTCTGTTTATGCGAACAGATAGCTAAACTGCATTTCTGTACGTCGCATCGTTTTGGAGATAAAGCGAAAACGTATTACGAATTTTGTTGCCACCTTTTTTAGATCATCCGATAAGGTAATTGCAAAGAGTTTAAGGTGGAAGATAATAGTGTACTTGAATTTTCAGATATATTGTTCTAGAGTGTACTATGTAGGGTGTGAGGATAAATATGTTTAAAGCGATTGAACTTATAAATGTTTTACTAAATAATTATATTAGACCTCACTCAGATCTTGAAATATTTTTTCTGAATTTCGAAATCAAATTAAAACGTCTAAGACAAACATATACGAAATCTATTGTTATTTGTGGCGATTTCAATATCGATTTCCTCAGTGAATCGGATTCCGCGCACAATCCCAAGAATCGGTTCAATAATCTAAACACTTCTGTAACATCAGAACCAGTGCCGTATATAGATTTTGAAATATTAACACTTTCAAGTACTTGGCTAGTCAGAAATTCCTAAGGCGATTAAGGGCCGGGCCCATCGCCGCCAAACAAGGAAAAATACCGCAACTAAGATTTCCCGTCTATTGTGAAGAGATTGAACAGTTCCCATCTACTTCTGGAAACTGAGATGAACGCCCTCAAAGAAGAGAGAGTGTGGAGGGAATATTCCAGGAGTTGCCAAAAATAATGGTCAGTCTGACGAACGCAGTGTTCGCGGAATCTAAGGGGTGACCGAGCTGATGAGGAGTGCGCAGTAAAGTGGCGAAGGTGTAGTCACGTGACCTCCGCTCCTGTATAAATTGGAAAGATTGCAGATCCTAAGTTCCTTTCGTACTGGAGACTTTCAGACTCGAGACTTCTGCGGAAGTGTATGAAAGTACGCAGGTTATTTGACATGTAACTTGGTCAGTTTTGGTCGTCAGACCACTGAGAATTGCTGCGGTAATTCTATTACATTGCTATAGGCGCGAATGACTTAGCTTGGAACAGTTAGTTATTTCGGGATAGCAACTTGGAGACTTTTGAGATTCGGATAATCTGAGTAGATTTTCCGAGTTAATTCATAACACCAGTATTTATATCTGTGTGTAATTGTTGCTTTTAGATAGCAATATCTTTGTAATAACAAATTCAAACTTGTATTTATGATTTGCGAGTTTGTCTACATTTGTAAATATTCAGATCTCTATTTAATTTGAATTAAATATTTACTTGNCCTACGCACATCGCATCTGGGTTTGCGGTGTGTTGTAACAACTTCCTTCAATCTTGTTACTATGATAATCGCCTACACTCGCGTCTCTGGTTCATCTCAAACATTGCTGGACCAGATAGTTGTCAACAATGGACTCGTGTATACTTCTCAAGTATTTAAAGCGGTGTATAGCGACAGTTTTGCCAGAATATTAACCATTGAAGATAAATTAAAACCACAAAATATCCTCTACAAGATTACTAGACAGTTTAACGAAAAAAATTTAACAATTTTTAAAATCCTTTTACAGCAGGAAATGTGAGATGACGTGTATAAATGTGAAAGCACCAACGATAAATTCAATGTATTGTTTCAATATTCTTGAAGTATTACAACTCTTGCTTTCCTATAAAACGCAAGTTAGTTAAAGTAAACAATTACAATCGATGAATAATTCAAGGAATTAGAATTGCTTCCAAAAATAAACGTCATTTATAATATCTTTCAAAACTCAATAACCAACGACCCGAATTTCTTGATTATTTCCGTAAAATAAATCCATTCTTAGAAAAGTGGTCTACGCAGCTAAAGTAATGGAAAATGACATTTATAATCGAACAATCCGATTAAACAATGTGTAATATTGTACAAAATTATACATCCCTTTCAGAAAATCTCCAAGAAAACATTTCCCTACTGGAGATGGCAAAATTGTATCAAATCCAAAGGATATAGCAAATTTGTTTCATTCTTATCTCTCAAAAATAGGTAAAATACCGAAATCAGTAACTCAAAACCAATTTCCATCAAATACATCCACACACATACCGCATTCTATGTTCACTTCCGAGACTACCTCTAGTGAAGTTATGAGTGTCATCAGTTCTTTAAAAAGTAAATTTTTAGCAGGGGTAGATGATATACTTCAATTTATAGTAAAATCTACCTCTCACATTATGTTAAAACCACTCACTCATATTTTCAATAGCTTCTCTGTCAGAAGGTGTGTTTCCGGACGTATTTAAAAAAGCTAAAGTGAAACCATTACATAAGAAAAGAGAGAAACCTGATGTTGGAAACCATCGACCCATATCACTAATGCCAACTTTCTCAAAAATCCTGGAAAAACTCTTCTATAAGAGACTTTTAGTCTTCTTATAGCATAATAATATTCTCTCAAACGATCAGCACGGTTTCAGGAAATCCCTATCAAATAACAGCGCCATATTTTCTTTTCTAAATGATATAACCAATTATCTTGACCGTGGAGATAATCCACAAGGTATTTTTCTTGATTTTTCGAAAACATTCGATGCAATCTTCTCTCAAAAAAGCTCAAAACGTCTCTCAAAAATTCTTCTCTCAAAACTGCACTCATACAGCATTCATGAATTGGCACATCAATGGCTAACTTTCTACTTGAAAGATAGGCATCAGCAAGTTGAAATTTCTCATGTTGAAAATAAAATATGTCAATATTACGTTTCTGAAACAGAGCTACTTACTTGCCGTGTTCCTCAAGGTTCAATTTTAGGTCCTATCTTCATTTTATTGTACGTAAATGATAATTCATCCACCATGCCCGATTGCAATATGGTTCTCTTTGCTGATGACACAAATCTATTATGTAAACCCGTCAATGCTCAAAAAGCTCTATCTAACCTCTCGTCTTGGTTTCATTCAAATCATCTCATCGTTAATACTGATAAAAACAGTGTCCATGTCATTTCGCAATAGTGTAACGAAATCTCTTCTACATCCCTTTCGCTAAACGGAACCCAATAAAATCAGTCAAGATAACAAAATTTTAGGGCTTCATAATCAAGACAACTTCAAATGGAATTGCCATATTGATAATTTGAATTCCGAACTAAGCAAAGCATTCCAAATTTTTGATAACATTGTTAGTCAACACGTTTCTCGCTGCGTGTATTTTGCAAATGTAATGTACTTAAAAGCTTTTAATGTGCTATTGTTTTTATAATGTAAAAGAATTTACAGATTTTAGTAAAAGAAGTGAATGAGAGTTTCAATTTTGTAATTAAAATTGTTTCCACATGACTTCGGATGATGTAAGTGATGTTAATATCTTTTATACTTTATCACGCTGTTGTTATAGTACTCTAGATGCTGATTAAATTACTTTTTCAAGCATGTTGATTTTGCTCCTTTTTGTTTTTAATAGTTTATTTCTAACTGTACGCAACATTGGCACGGTTGTGTACATTATCTCTGTAGCCCCATCCTGGCCCGGGTTTTCCTCCGGGTAGAGGCGGATTTTCCTTGTGCGGGAATGTCATCAATACTTTTGGTTTATTAATCTCGGAATTTTAATGCACTAATATCTACAAATTATTTTGAATAATTAATGGATAACAGTACGTACTTATTAAATAATTTCTTTTGTAAATATTAAGTCCACCACTGCCCATGGACCCTTGATGGGAATTTATGGGTTGGTCCCTTGCTTGTTTCCGTAGAGTAACTTAGTTTATTACCCCCACGTGGTCATACCCCATGGTTTTTTGACAACTAAGTTTGTTTATTTATTTATTATTATCAATTATTTTCTGGAAGTGTTTTAATGTTTTCCCACAGTTTTATTGCAATACGGTTTTTTTAGTTTTTATGACTTTTTGGTATAATTTATCATTGGAAAGTTGAGTGGTGTTTTTCCAGATTTTTTCTACCTGGGAGGGGTCTGACAAAACTCGGAAGCTATTTCCCTTCGGGAACTTTGCGGACATCACCTTCGTCAGAGACAAAGAAAGACCCCGCCCGGGTAGAAAAAAGGCTTGCTGTACGAAAATGGCCGCAAATAGTTGATGTTCGCGAAGGTGCCGCCCTTTAAGTGGCATTTCGTAAGAGGTTTGTTATGATAGAACGGAATTCTACTCTGTAACGTTATTTTCCGTCATTTTAAAGGAGTTGGGAAGCTTCTCAACTTTAAGTCGTTTGGGGCCCGGTTCACAAAGGAGTTCTAATTTATTAATAATTCTCTCTACTGATTTTGATTGTGGGACAAGGACAATTATTTTGTGATTTTAAAACTTTATAGCAAATTGAGATTGACGTTTTACTCTTTCTTTGCGAAGGGTCGCATTGTCTTCTGCTAAGTGATGCGGCTGCCATTTCCGTTAGGAAAGCATTTTGCTCTATATTTCGTGAATTATTTTTGTAAATGCCCCATAAGGTATAAAAATCTTAATGTCATAGCATTACTATTCACATATGCCATGTTCTGTTAGTTTTTTTTCCACTATGTTAAGCCGATACTTTTGTCAGTATGTGAAAAAAAAAAGCCCGCGGAAGTTTCTCCATATAAGCTCATAGTATTTTAAAGTCAAATAATTCAAAATTTTGCTCCGTAAGGGTATGAAAATTCTTCACCACTGGATGCCACATCGCCAATGGTTGAAACTATCTTTTAAAAAATTTGTGTGTTTGTTGGGGCGAGGGATACTTTAGCCTAGTCGCTCTGACAGGTATAAAATCTTAAGCGAGTACTGCTGGATAATACTTTTTTCAAGTACCATCGCTTTATTACATTTTTAGTCGAGAGCGGTATATCATCAATTGTATCCCATACCGACCTGGATTGTGCTTTGGTTTTCCTTTTATTGGTTTGTTTGGAATTGATGGGATGGCTCCTTGTTTTTCCCCCGAAGAGTAAGTGCGCTTATTATACTCCATATCATCATACACGGATCTCAATTGCATTTCGGCAATAAAATATTCCGTCATTTATTTAATTTCTAAATCTCCCTCGACACCTCGAAGACGTACATTCTGAAGTATTCGTCCTCCTCACTAAAAATACATAAAAATGTATACGGCTGATACCCGTAACTTTAAAAAGTACTTACAAATTTTTGACCGACATGACTCGACTGCAAAATGGAAACTACTCCAAGCGGAAGTTTTCAAAACATGGAACGTACATTTTTAAATTATGCCTCCGATGTTGAACGACATTTCATCTCAATATTTTATCGGGCGAGGAGAGTATTCCGGACATACAATAGCTTATCTATTCTGAACAACAATACCTGAGTTGTTCTATACATTAAGTCACATCTTTTAATCTGGACATTTTGATTCATAGATTTATGACAATTGATTTTGAATATTATATTGATGCTTTAGAATTTTAACCAATATTAAATTCTTCTTATTTTTATTGTTAAGCTGTTGATGAATCCTTAATGCCCCACAAAAAAAATTATTGTTAAGCATCATGAAAGAACTTGGCGTGCTTCATTTTTTCATACACGAGAAACAAAAACATCTCTATAGCCAACTTAACCTACTTTCCATAGAAAAGTTTGTGAGATACGGATATCTTAAAATTTGTTATACGGTGTTTTACATGTTAATATTAATATGACGGGTTTTCTCTACCAGAATCGAAGATCTTATGTAGAGTTCTCTAGTAGTTTTGGCGGCTAAGCCCCTGTGCTTGGAGAGCCTTTGGGCGGAGGTTCATGGTACATGTGCTAATGACACGAACATTTGCTCAACATTTCCTTTCTTAATTGGTGCTCTTCTACTCTCGTGTAATACATTTTATAATTGCTCAAGGGACTATATCGGAGTAAGAATGCTAAAACAAATATAAAAGGTAGCCTTGGAATGACTCTAATAGAGGAGGTGGTCATATTTGTTTATTTATATATTTATTTTTTAGTCCTGTGGCGAGGTTCAGGCCATGAGGTCTGCTCTTTCACCGTGGGATCCCTCTTTGTTTTTAAATAATTGCAACTTCCCTAGTGAATCTAAACAGATTGTCACGGAAATACGAGTAAGTATGAGAAAGGAAATAAAATACCCGAACTGTAAGGAAATAACTAATAATTATGAAAAACTTATTTTAATGAGTTTGTCAAATTTTAAAAAAAGAAATTGCATAAAATCATTTGTTGAGATCTTCTGAGCAACATCCCTCCCGACCCCCACCCCCCACCCCCCTCCCCTACCTTGACGATTCCCGCACAGGGGTTTTTTTCACGTAGATGTGCAAATTTTTGTTCACGAATGACGAATAAAAACTAAAACTTCGTTTCGTCTATGCAGTTTCACGTACTTTTAACATGTTTCATGAAATTCCATCAAATGATATAGATTTGCATACATGCAAACATTGATTTTTATATCCTGTGATATCTCGGCTTTCGTCGATGATCCGGTCGAAAACCATCGGCAAAACCCGTAACAAACGAAAACCTGCGGGATTATTTCCGAATGAATTGAAGTAAAACCAATTAATTCGTTCTATATTCTCCAAAGCACATCTCAAAGAAATGTTTTACGGATACGAAGTGTGGTGCTTAATACTAAAAACAAGAAGAAATTGACTTAAAATGAATACATGAGGCTAGTGTAAAGTGTGAATGAACATTTAACAATCCCCCAGAAGGACCTTAGACATCAAGGCACTCTCTGGGGTCATTTTCCTCCCTTTTCAGTCTTTAGGCACTAGGATCCGGACCAGAGTTACTGGATCCGTGTTGAATTAGTTTCATATACGTCTGCTACTAGAAATGTTGCAAGCTAAATCGATCTTATATTGCAGACAATTTATTCTTTTACACTTCTTACACGTGCGTACCAGCGACATATATCAAAGATTTCAAACACTTTAAAAACTTTAACAATATGCACAATATTAAAACATACACGCAAAATCACGTTTCGTCTCGTGTAAGACTTCATAAGGTGACTAAAACATAAATGAAGTAAAGAATAAAATTGTCCGCAATATAAGGTCTTTTATATTTGCAACATTAATGGATCCATGTCGATACGAAAGCCTTCCTAAGAGGTCTTTATCTGCCGACTCTTTCATATTTACCTGTAATTAAATTAGGTAAGACATAATCGTAAAACAATTTAGCAAACATACAAGTTTTCGAAAAATTAGCAACCAGGTCATATGGACACGTCGACGAAATCCGAGCCAACTGACAAAAAACCAAGAATAGTTTTCCGCGGAAAAAATCAACGTAAACCGGAACAACGAGTACAAAGGGACTACTTTTTTTTGTGGGGCTTTAAGGCTAGTCAAAGGGACTACTGTATTTCACTAAGATAACATACACGTTCGCTTGGCACAAGATCGGCTTTTGCCTAAAAATATACTCTCAGAACCATCACAATATTATCATGCTGTAATATCATTTTGTATGAACTTCCTCAGGATACAGTCATTTTCGTGTATACTCCGCTTCAAGCCCGCGCCCTATACAATTAGCATTCCCCCCTCCCTCCCGGGCAACGTTACAACTGTTGTGCGGCATGGCAGAGAGGGACAACGCGCTAATCTGCTGCTTAAACACACAAAGAACGACTCTTCATGAATAATATTCTCCGGTGCGAGTACATCATTATCTCGCGACCCACGGGTGTCAAGACGCACTGGATCAGGCTCTTGTCAAGGTCTCTCCTCCAGCACACTAAAGGATGCGCAAAATAGAATTTCATACGCTAGGCGAAACAAAGACGATGGATTTCAATGTTGAGCAACAACTACAAAAAGTGATCAATAATTGTATTAAAAATGTTAGCAATGTTGTTGCTTCGTTATAAAAAATTAAATAACGATTTTATGAACACTTCTATTTATTAGTAGCAATCAAGATCTTGATCTGTATCGAATAAAATTATATAAAGGGTCATTAACCTGTTTTTCAAATACTTCATTATTCACATCTCCCTGTCTATATTCTTCTCCGGAGCATTCTAGGCTTACCATAAACAAATGAGATGACACAAGCTTTCTTCTTTGCTCTTTACACTTCCCGTAATGGAAATGATATGAATTCAGTAGGTATGAACAAAAGAAGACAAAAAGATTAAGTTACTATTTTTACCTAAATATTGGAGTATTTAATTTATAATTGCAATGAACTTACATATTACAGTACGCGTGGCTCGAGATATTCTTTATGGGTAAGAGAAATTAGTTTAATCTTGGATTTTCTCGTCGTTTCGGGAAACTCGTAGCTAATGCAGGGATGGTATCTGCTTACTATCCGACAACTTAACCATTCTACGATGCTGATTACAGTATAGTTTGATGCGTTGAAAATTATCATCACACGAATATTTTCTCACAGCGTCAGATGGAGAAACCAGCCCAAGGGTCTGAGATCAGACGGCTCTCTAAAGCACTTGACCAATTTTTGCGTTTTGGTCCGATAACAAAATTCTGCTCGGTATTGTCGGTTCGGGTCAACCTCGTGAAATCAAAGCATATTTTCGTGTACTAATGGAATGGTTTTGCATGGTTAAATTCGTTATAATGTTCTACGGTACAAAACAATCGCCCTCTACTCCTATACAAAGGGCTCTAATGACCTTGACGTAGACGCGCCCTAAAGCCCCAAGAAAAAAAAATACTCCTGTACATGAAACACCTCTCCCGGCAAAAGTCTTTAAGAGACCTTGCGAAGAATGTCCTGGAGACAGCTAGGTCTCCGAACCGGGAGGCCTCGCTTCGTGGAGCCGTTCGCTCTTGCTCATGCGCAATAGAGACGCTTTCACGCACTGCAAACGCAAGCACACACGCACGCACGCTTCCCAGCGGCTTTCTTTACGGTGCCGCTCCCCCGACGCCGATGCCGCGAGCTGCTTCAACGCAATTAAGTTGTAGTGGCCGTCTGCCAACGCCTCCCCCCTCCCCCAAACTTCGTCCCTCGCGGTCCGCAAAAGACGGGCATTTCACTCGTGGCGAATGCATCGCTTGGTGGCTTGCTTTGCAGCAAATGCAAACACGACTTATTCCTGCGTGACTTGTAATAAAATTTTTATTTACATATGCTTAATTTATTTGTAATTTAATAGTTTAATTTATTTAATTTAGTAATGTAATTTAATAATTCAATTTAATAATTTGTGTTTATTTCTTGAACTAGAGGGTTCCCGCAAATTCACTCGCGTCGGGGTATGCGTGAATTAGCGTTTTCGAATCACCATTGATATCTACTGTAAATCTGTGTCATATTTCATCGCGAAAGCACTTGTCAATCAAATCACGCTTGAGAAACAAAACAAAGAACTTGAATACAGAAAGAAGCTTACCAACAATAACTCACAATGTGTGCTTCAAGAAATTGAAGGAAGACTGTTGGCAATATGTTCACTAGGAATTTATACTATGCTCATTACAGTAAAACCTGTGGTCCAGCATTCTATAATCTGAAATTTTCTATAATCCTTATTATATCGGGTTCTGCATCTTCAGCAATGAACGTTAACTTCGAAAATCGCTGTTAATTTTTATTCCTCCCCCTTCACGTAAGCCGTTGTTCGTTATTCTCTATTGTATTGTTTTCGTGTATTTTGTGCAATCAAACTTACCTGAATCGAAAGTATTCCTATATGTACAATTTGTCAAACTTATTTTATCTTTCATGCTTGACAGGAAGTGGATATCAATTAATATTGATAATAAATATTAAAGGCAAATTGTCATGTTTTTGCTCAAAGAATTAGTGGAAAATTATTCATTTCACATGAATAGAAATATTAGGTCGATTTTTGTGATCGGAAAATTTACCATTAACCCAGAAAAATGTTTTTCTAATAATCTGTTATAAATACATATTTTATTTCTGATTCTGTATGATTCTCGCTACTTATATCCGTGTTACTAATATTCTATAATAAAACTACGTTTTATTTACTAAAACAACCATGAAAGAGTCCAATTTAAACTCCTGGGAGACATTGGGGAAGTTTAGCTACTAATTATATACATAACTAGATGATCAGCGCGAAAATTCTTGGGATTAAGACAATAAACAAGGTAAATATTGAACATTGCAACGTTTCGGTATTTGTAATATAATCTCCAATGCTACTAACTAAAAATTAAATCATAACAATATAATAAACATTACGAAATATACAAAATTTAAGTAAATATTAACATAATATTTATTTTGTTCGTGTTCTTAAATATTATTTTTCAATTTTTTGTACTTTATGTAAGTTTTATTGGATTATTTGATCTTTTCAGTTATTATCATATTTACTGAAGTTTGAAGTACCAAGAAGTTTGAACTATCAATGAAAATATCAGTTCGCGCTTGCTTCCAAGTAGGAGTATGGACCTGAATGTAGTAACATCTGAATTTGATGAGACTGATTGAATTTTATTGGCGGTTTACTCATGAAGTTTCGCAGTAGGTAAATTTCAATACTCTTATCTGAAATATCACCGTCCCAGTTTCTTTATACTGAAATATTTAGGTTCTCCGGTCAAATAAAATATACCATCTTAACTGACACATTCATTTTTTCATATTGAATAGGAGATGAAAGATGGAAATTCCCATAATGATATTTTTCGCTTCTCATTTTATGATGAAAATTTATGTTCACATTACATCAAGTACGAAAATCTCCTCTGCATTCGACGTACAGAAGTGGCCGAGCGTTGTTGCGTGAGAATTCCGATAAAAGTAAGCTGAATTACTTCTGCTTAAAGTGGTTTAAGTAGTTACCATTACCACAGATTTTTTTTACTTTTTAAAAACACCACTCCATAATTGAACTACATCTATTGCTGCAAGATTTTATATTCCTGGTTTCCAGTCGAATAACTGAGACTCTTTTCTATAACATGAAATTTTATAACTAGACGACATGTGGCAAAAGTAAGCCTGTGAAGAATTGTTAAGCAACAATAATTCACTTCATTTGAATGGTATTATTTAAAATCTCGACTTACACGTTCCTACAAGTTATAGAAAATGATATTTATTATGTAAGCGTCAATATTACTGAACAATATTTTTATGCCATGTACATATGTAAAATATATGAAGTTTTACATCCCTAACATTCCCCAACTCTGTTCCTCTTTGTCCCCTTCCGAAGAGGTTTGGAAACTCTTGTTTGAAGTAAGGTTAATCACCTAATGGAGTTTACGGTTCCTATTTTTCTGTTGGATTTAAGCGGTGCTTAGTTCTCTCGTTCATAACGTGCTTCTTATGAACTAAAGCTCTCGAGGAACAAAATGATTTTTTTACTAAAATGGAAGACACTTCGGAGACGAATCCATTGGTTCTCCCTCGGGGCAAGGGGTGGAGCCCCAGGGACCTGAGGCGAGACGGTCTCCTCGGATAAGCACGTGCATCACCTCAACCCTCCCCCCCCCCAACCCTCTTCAATTCAATTCAATACTTTCTCCGGGTTTCAAAAGACGCCCAAGATCCTTCTCGAAGACCGCGGTTTAGACCACTGGGTTTCAGAAGCAATGCTGCGATCCACAGTCACATCCATTTCCACTCTCTTGCTCTTATTTAAATTTTACTTGTATGTTATTAACCATACACTATGGGATTCTGTCCGCTATGGTGCAGAGAGGGCACATTACATAATACAGAGGAACGACAAGAAAGTAGGCCAACCGGACACAAGGATGTTAAATAGATTAATAGATAGTGAAGCAAAATTTCAACAATTCCAAGCAGTAGCGGATCTAGACCATAATCAAGGCGGGGCAAATATAGGTCATGTAAAGATTTATGTATATGTAAAGGAACTATGTCATGTAATGCCGTTAGGGTTGGTCAACTGCAAGGTCATAAG
The DNA here is from genome assembly GCA_002313205.1 of Laupala kohalensis. Taxonomy (NCBI): domain Eukaryota; kingdom Metazoa; phylum Arthropoda; class Insecta; order Orthoptera; family Trigonidiidae; genus Laupala; species Laupala kohalensis. Next base: position 574,729 of record NNCF01126794.1, read on the forward strand.
AGCCCTTTACAAGTACATAAAACTCACATAATATTTATGTAATGTACATAAAAGAGAAAAAAACATACGAAGAGATTAAAAGTCAAAGGATAGAAGTAACTTTTAGTGAAATTGAGTAATCTGGAGAAACAGACACAACAAATATAAACTTTATGGCCAGAGAGAATAAATGTCTCTCTGGGTCAACGTCTTTCAGTTGGAACCCAAGGGGTTATAATTAAGGCTTTGAAATGGTAAGATTTCTTGTTTAAACGTATTGTTACATAAATACTGACGCGTTACCTGATATAATACAACGAAACACGCTTCTTAAAATCGTAGTTAGAATTGAATATTGCCTCAAAATGTTAAACTTGTTTTTCTCTATTTGTTTATATATTATTACATTGTTCACTCATTTATTATATTGTTTTCCGATTTTTCGAGAGACAATCTACTCAGATGATAGATGAATCTTAAGTATGATCAAGATAACATTTCGATTGACATTAATTAAAATGTTATTATTGTTGTAATTGTTACCTATTGTATTAATTAAAAATAATATAAATTTTTATAGTATTGTAATGAGTAACTTCTGCACTTTCAACTACGTTGAATATTCGATACCTATTCATATTATCTAATACGGAGCGTGTGTACAGCACCTTTCAGATTAAAGGCAATAGACAAATTTTATTGCTTGTAAGACAATCTTATTGCAAGAAAATCTTAAATAGTTTGTGGGGAGTGTGTTTTGGCGTTTAAAATAACCGAATTAAACATAAAATTTTCTTTTATTTTTCTTTCTTCTTATTGTCTTGTTCATAATGGGGCACGTTTCAAATCTCGAGACCTACTCTTCATAGTAACCATGTGATTTGGATGAAGGAATTTGCTGCATGGACACCATAACTAGATTATAAACAAGTATGTTCACTACCACTGTCAATTGATATAATTTGAACACCTGTTATATTCACATTTGAAAGCCAATAAAATATTCATCAATGAACTAAGGTAATGTACCCAAGGTGGCCATAGTTAAGGATTAAAACCTTGAAAAAATATTTTCAAGGTTATTTTATAAATTTTTAAATTAATTGTTGGTACTGTAACCTAATGTATTATCTGCATTTAAGACTTTAACATTTTTTTCATCATTAAATAAATCAATTAATATGGTGTTACGTGTGGACCATCATAGGAACAGGGTGTTACGAAATTGGCACGCAAGTAGTACCCAAGGTGGTCCACACATGTATTACAAATATTGAATTTCTTTGAAACATTTATTCGGATAATTAATAATAAACCATTGAAAAGCATGAAAAGTATTTGTTATTAAACAATTACATTATTTATTTAAGCCCGAAAAAATAACAATGAAAAGTTAGAACAGGATCATGTATCATTAACAATAGCTTTTAAAATGAACACTCTTATTAATGAACTAATCTCCCCGAAATGAACACTCAATTAAGGAATTCTGTCTTGTTTCGTAAGTCTTTCACACTCGTCGTGCACGTAGCGACACTAGTTAAGTAGTCACATGTGTTTACACGGACTTCTACACTGATGACAGGACCAGCTTTCTACAGACCTCGTCTTATGTTCATTAGTCCCTGATTTGCTTATTCCATTAGTCCCTGATTGTGTTTCATTTTTCCTTTTCTCCTCAACGTTTTCGTTCTTTTACTTCATTGCTCATTTTTCTTCAGGTCATATTGGGAATATATCCAGTAACAGTGTTTTGACATATATTGAAACTTTCAACTTTTCAAACGTAGAGTTAAATTTCAACCCAAACATGTTATGACAAGGGGGAAGCTGCTCATTTGAACGATAGTAACACTTATGGATCACTCTTCAGATATTCAGAGATTCTCAACCAACACAGAATTTCTACTCCCCAGAATATTATAGTGCGACGCCTACAGACAACACGACACCACAAAATGATCGAGAATATGGACCCCACTGATAGCACAAACTGACTGATAGACTGCGACTACGTTCAAGGATGTGCTGACATTAATGACTGGTAGGTCAGCTAATAAGAAAAAAAGCTCAAGTCCGCGGGCGCACTCACCTTATCAATTTTAGTTTTACGGAAGTCCGACAAAGAAATGAATTCTAGTGCAAATGGTCTATTTATTACAATATGTGAACTGGATTTTTATATTATTGTATTATTACACTATATTATGGAAATGTAGTATCGACTGTTCTCGCATTATAGGCCACTCTATGCAAAAGCTCAGAACAACTGGTCGCAATTATCTCAATGCAACAGAAATTCGAAAATCCCCGCAAATAATTTTTTAAATATGAGATAGTGATTAGACAATAAATGTTGATTTTATTTTTCGCCTTCTAAACGGAACGTTCATTGTTATTATACATCGGAAACGTCCATTACGAATATACCTTACGCTTTTCAACACCTTGCCATGTTAGTTATAATAATTAAAGTTACTGGACTTAACAAATCTGTTTAACTCTCCAGCTCTATTGTATCCTACATAACACATCTTTTGATAGAACTTTGATTTGGGAAAATGAGATAACTACTGAACGAGCTTGTAGATCCAATTTCATCATCAGGACTGTGCGAAGCTTGTAAACTACTTGCTATTCTTAAAAACACAACTACAGTTTTTCACAGATCTTAATTGCTGTTGTCACTGAAGGGCTATAAAGATGCAGATGTGCAACTTTTCATCCAATTTAGAAAATACAACTGACATAAAAATTAATCATTTGAGTACTCTTTGTGGAGCACTGGTTTGTACTTTAGCTCTCTTTTGTTTACGTTGCAGTAAAACAACCAAAACATATGAATACATGTTACCTGTAAAAAGTAATTTTGACATATATTTTCAAGCCATTTTTAAAGTCGGGCTTTCAGGAGTACGACCGAACAAAGATTTCGGGATTACTCACAGCTTCTCTTACGTTTGGTCGGTCACTAAGGTAATTAGAGTGAAAATTATGGAAGTAAGACGTCAGGAACTTGAACAAAATATTTGTGAACAGATATTTCAGATTGTAGATATTTCAGAAAATACGTATCATAATTGTTAGCGTAAGTAAAATAAATTATTTTTTATCCTTTAAAGTTCAATTGCACGTAAAATTCACTCAGTTATTGGGTAGTTATAATAACTACCCGTTCTAGAACTCACTCAAAAATAAGTTTTTGAACAGTAACCACAACTTTTCCCATTTTAAAAGAAGCGTTATGTATAAGAAGAAATATATTTATTGTTATTACCTCATTTTCTCATTAGAATGATCGATAGATTTTCCAATACCCGCAATTAATTTCACTAATGTACATACTTCAGTTAATTATTACATAGTAAATTATTATTTCCACAATTTCACTGTATCAAAAAGCAAATTAGTAAATTATCATTCACAAAATATTTAATGAACTTTATTTATTCCTGCATTTTTGTTGCGCATTCCAAATCATTTATTTCTCGAGTCATATATCAAACGCTTTAACAATCGAATTTACGTGCCTCAATATTATATTTTGCCTGGGTATTCTAAAAAATTTGGTATCACAAGTTCATTCTATGCATGTCAAGAAGAATTGACTCAACAGAACTATTCTATTATTGTCTTCGTCTCAGAAATAACCACGAACATCGATTAATTCAATATTTCGCGCATGTTTTCCAACGTTCTTTGTTTTAGTATCTGCGTATGCGTTGTTTTTCGATTGAACAGCTTCTTTTGTTAAGAAACAAATACATACATCAAACTTTAAACAATGATTCCTTTTATTCATTCCCATTTGATAAGAAACAAAATTGTGTTCTTAAATTTTTTAAATTATTCTTTTACAATAGAACGCAATTATTTCGACCTCCGGTTTTGTAAAAAAGGATAGTCCTGTTTGATATCAGCCATATTATGTGGAAGAGCAATTTTGCACATTTGTTCAAAATAGAATTAGGCATTGTGTACAGTACAAATTAATTTTTGTTATATTCACGTTCTTACTTTTGAGCTAATCTCTCGAACACAGCGACAATGCAATTATTCTTAATGGAATAGACAATGAGATTCTTTTGGCATCCTCTGGTTCGGCGAAGGCGGAAATGATAACTCTATTACGTAGCAAATTAAACAATTATCATCAATTCAATGCGTTTCAAATATTTCTGTAGCTCATATCTTAAATACACATAGGATGTGCGATCTTACGTAGGTAAAGTAACGATGTTTCTGCAAGTCTAAGATCGACCTCATTTTATGAGCGAGAACTTGGGATTTTCGGTTTTCGAACTGTAAAACGAAGAGTCATGCTCTTAGAAATAGAAGTAGTGTTTTAAAGTTTCATTTATTGAAAATTTCTTTGCGATTCATCAATATTGATAATAGGGCTCTAATGACCTTGTTACCGAGCCCTACAACCCCAAGACGAACAAAAATTTTGATAATTTTTTAGAATCAATATAGGGCAAATTACTAAACTCAAACATCAATATTATTGCTATGGCACGTGAGAATACATCCTGTCTTTCAACTGAGTCTTTAAGATCACATTTGTTCTTTGCGTCATCCCAGTATTTTATTTTGCGAGAAAGACGGGAGAGGATTGTAGAAGTAACTAAAAATCCATTTTATTTTTATCGACATTTTACTATAATTTATTGACCTTTGGTGGCAATTTACAATAAAATACAAAAATTCGGTTTAGCGGTATTAGAAATAAATATGAAATTTAAAATTTTTTTTTTCAAGAATCTATATTTGTGTATTAAGTGAGGATATTATTTGTGAGATTTCCGCAGAGTAAGGTATTTTACTGGGACAAGTTTTATTTTTGTCAAAACGCCAAATTTTTAATGAAGAGTGAAAGATGGCAGTGAAAGAACAGTGAAGAACTTGATAAAAGTTTTATCTGTAGCATTTTATTTAAAAATAAAATATTTCATAGAATAATTTCTGTTTGTAGGGTCGAAAAAGAGAGAAAAGAACTTCCCGATGCTTTAAAAGCAAATAAGTGATTTAGCGCTGTCACGAAACATGTCTATTCTCTTAAGTCTGTAAAATCAATGCTAAGACAAAGTACGATCAAGTCGTTCATTAGTAGATCGTTGCTAGAAATAAATTTCTTGAAAAGTATTATGCTACATTTCCCGCGTTCTCAATGAAGTTTTTTTCTAATTAAATTAAGTAAACAAAATCGATTTATGACTTTCTAAAAAAATCATGTATGTTAAATTCCTAGAATACAATAGGGACTAATTATTGGTATTTGGTAACTTTTACCTCAAAATAGGTATTTGATACTTGATTTTGAATATTATGTAAGTAAAATATATTTCTGTTTTTATGTTTTGAAAAATCAACGTGTTTCTGGATTGCCCAACATAATTTGGGGATAAAAATTGTGAAAAGTCACATAGATAAAAATTATTTTTCAGATGATCCCTGTTTTCGTCAAATAAGTATAATATTACTTAGATATATGCACTTTTCCCTTAAATTAGATGTCAGTAATATTTTAGAGTACTTTTCATTAAAGAATTAGTTTTATTGAAAATGCGAATACCTTTTAGTCAATTAGAATAGATCCAAACCTCCCAAACCAGAAAGCGTCGTGAAACGTTCTGTTTTCTTCCCCCTTTCATGATGAGCACACTCCAACATTTCTAGAGATTGACTCTCAAGCACGACTGTCAAAATGACGAAAATCCCGTCGAAAGCGACGCATCAACTACTTTCGCGTAATGTACGCGTTGTTTCGTCCTTTTGGTTTTATACATTTAATTTACCTTTTTCGAGGTAAATGCCCAAACATTGCAATTTTCCTATCATCTTGTAAGGCTTCATGAAATGAAAAGTAATTCGGCAACAACGGCCATTAACTTCCAAATTGTTCCCGGTTACATTGTATCGTGTTCGACTGTAATTAAAAACGCATAAAATTTGAGGAATCCCTTAATACAATTTACAATTTTCTCGCGAACTTCAAAAGTCATGGTCCAAAGTTCTTATCACTACACACTCTGGACATCACTTTTTTTTTCAAGGTGCCGCGAAAAAATATGAGCATTGAGAATAGAAAGTGCTGTTAAAGAGCAAAATATGCTCTCATTGACGAATAACCAAATTTTCTTCATATCACTAAATTCTCATGGCAGATAATAAAAAGCTACATAGTACTGACATTGTCAGCCTTCTCACAGTTAAATAATTTGGTGGCCCTAAGGAGTATATTCATAAATACCATCATTATTTAATGTTCTGTCTCTCATATCACAGAGCAAGTTTGAACCACTTTACATACAGTTTTAGAAATGTTGTTAGGTCTTCATGTGAGTGATGAACACAACTGGTAGAAGGCTTTTTGAGTCTTCCAACTAAGTCTCGTTGATCTGTCCCGAAGTTAATCTGGGAAAATATTTTTCATGCAATGTGCTGTAGCCTACATAAAATGAATCAGAATACATATTGTTTCAGTTCAACGAGAAAATACATAGATTTCTGCATTCAAAATTACTCCAAAGAGTTCCAATAATTTGTAACTTGATTCTCTAGTTGGGAAGCAGAATGGTCTTAGTATTAATTAAACGTGCAAACTCTCTCGTAAAAAAATTAAATTTTTTTGAGATATATGGAAGAACATATTTGTGGAGAACAGGATTTCTCAGCTCAAATTTTTAAAATCTGTAGGTTAAATAAACAATGAATAAATGTTTTTCAAAAAGTGTGAAGACTAAGAATGTCCGTGTAGGACCACGAAACGAAGGAGCAATCTCGAAGATTCGATCAAAACAGTGTGTAAAGTGAGTTACAGATATTACGTACACGATAGGATACAGAACCGGATACATTGAATGCAAATTTAATAATATTACAGAATTGTTTCAAAGAATGTACGCGCGTTTCGAATTATTTGCAGAAAACTCTTTTTCTCTACAGAACATCGTAATACCGATGGTAAACAAATACATGCGAAAAGAAATCAAGTACATGCTGTCGAAAATTGAGTAAATAAGTGGACTATTATTAAATCTGTAGTGTGTGGTAAGATGAATAAGTCTGGTTCAGTGGGGTTGTTAGTTCAATTATAGTGTGATACGTCAATAAATATTTTACGGGATAAAGTTATTCGGCGAGATGGTGGTAATTATTATTTGAATCATGTATATAATTAGGATAGTCATTTAAACTTTTCCGCTGTGTGTAGTGAGTTAGGTATAACACCATTTTTGTCACTTCGCTTGATTGTTATATTCTATTAATATTGCATTCTATGTGCATATANATCACAATTAAATATGTACAAGTATTTTATGTCATACAGAATGGAACAGTAATGAAAAATAGACAATCAGAGTGAGAGTGACGTTTATATTGAAATTTTGTATTCTATGTTTATATTATACGTAAAAATTTTGTATTTTTGTTTGCTTAGGTTCATTATCTATAATGCAACCCCGCAATTGTGAAAATAGTTTGTGTGCAAATCTAAAAGCCAGGACCTCTCGTCGCCTCCGCCTCTTGTCAATTCGCCCGCCATCCACCCGCCGCGGCAGCAACTGCCAAGTCACGATCCGCCGCCGTGGCGTTTCGCACCGCCCGTGCCTCGCAAATCCATAAAACCATGCAACCAACGCTCCATAAAGCTGACACCACGTCTTCTTCGCCTGCGGCAACAGCCGATTGATTTCAGCGGAAACTGTTGGACGGGGATGAAGTGGCGGGGAGGTAGCGTGACAAGCTGCAATTTGATTTCTCTTCTTCCCTCCCTCCTTTTCTTCCTCTCTCTTTCTTTCCTTTTTTCTGTTATCCCGAAGTTCGCGTTCCTATCGTCTCGATGGCTCCGGGGTTTTATTGGTGGCGGGTTGAGTCGCGGGTTGTCGGCGCACATCACAGAACCCTGAGATCACTTGAACGGCGAGTTCTCACTTTGGACAGACGGGTGTAAAGCTGTTCCTGGCGCTCGGAACAAAGTTGCATTGGCGAATTGTAAACGTATAAAGCTGTGTTTCTCTGCAGGAATCAGCACGGAACGTATTTAGGTTGCCACGTCATTAATCCGAGTAAATATCTCTTTTAAGATACTCTCGTGTCTGAGGACAAATCAACATCGGAGAATTGTAAAGTGTACTGATTACAATTTACACCTCGAACATCTTCGAGAAGAAGAAAGATGTAGGAAAAAGAACGACGCTCCTCATGGGTTGCACGAGATCGAAAAATTTGACGAGGAACCCATTCTGATGCCACTTCTTTTGAGGAGGAGCTTCACTTCAAAAATATAAACTATTTTTTAAAATATATATTTTTAAAAGACGATGATTCATCCCACATATGAACGCAAATATAAAAGGAACCTCCACTACCTGATCTATAATATCCTTTCCTTTCACTACAATGTAATAGTTTTGAAGTGACAAGTGTTACTAATGTAATGGAATTTCTCCCTTAATATTGAACGGAAAGTTTCCACTTAAATTTTTTCTTACAGGGAAGTATTGACATAATTCCTACAAACCTGACATTAATATGTGAATAAAACATTCTATTCGAAAGTAATTTCTTAAATATTGAATTAAATGACTAAGGAAAATCATATATAAAATATTTACCCCAAACACAATGAGCAAATTTTTGATATGATCGAATAAATGACAGCATCTAATGTTCTGGTGCGTCAAATATTTCCCAAATACAAAAACAATAGATTTATAGATTCAGACGAAATTAAGTTATAATTGCGATGTATACTAAAACTAAAATGCGATGTACAGATTACTTTTGTAGAGTCAAACATTATGGGTAGAATGAGATGAAAGTGTATCTTTCTAGCTCTCCCGAAAATACAGAGATGGAAAACAACCAAGACTTTTTGAAAAATATACGTAACGAAATTTATTTTTCTCTCGGCCCATCCTCAGTTATTAGGTAAATAAATTATACTGCTGGTAAAATGTAATTTTTGTAACCTTCTATGAGCGTTCACCCAGAAGCCTTCTTAGGTGGAAGAGCAGACCTTATAGCTCGAATAAATAGATAAATAAATAAATAAAGTTTTAAAAGGATAATGTTGTTTTGAGTGGAAAAGCTGTAAGACACTTCAGCACATTACTCATCAAGGACATTTCATTCACATTCAAGTGGTATAAAGAAATTCCTTGATTTCACAATATTTACTACACCACGAATAACACATGTTTGCCATTCACACGTGTTACTCAATTGCATTGAATTAATAAATTTAACGTTATTCACCATGGCAAATAAAAGGGGAAAGAAGTTTTTACTTTATTCGGAACGAAGACAAAATCCATTTTGAAGTAAAAACAAAGAGCCTTTGTTGGGTTATCTTTGTTTGATTACGCATTATTCGTTATTTTAAAGTTTGGAAATATTCCAATGGGAACAGTGACTCAGAAAATGCATGTCGTAAGAGATAATTTCCCGCCGAAAATTTTCCCCCCCTGAATTCTTACTTCTATCGAAATACTGAAATACGTATGTCACAAAATTTATTAAACATTCCTTTCAGTTGGAACGAAGCAATTACTTCCTACCATGTTACTAAGCCAACCTTGCTATAACGGCAATTATAATCTTCCTTATTCTAAACATTCGTCTAAATCATCTTATTCTAAATCATCATCTTGCATTTAATAATCACCATCACTACTTACTTTATTGTCCCCAGTACTTATTTTACCCTCTCTCGAGTGGCAAATAAAAATAAGTAGGGTGAGTAAATTATCGAATATGGAGAAAGGTCCTAACTAAGCATTTTGGCTTGTAACTTATAAAACATTTTCAAATTTTAAACCGGTTATCACCTTCTTTAGCCGATGTTTTAAACATATAAACTTATAATTTCTCTACATATTTATTCATATTGGTATCGTCTTGAAAAGAACAGAGAGCTGCATTTCCACTTAGTTCAGAAATATTCTTCCAATACCGGCCAGTTACTATTTTTTAAATAAATGTTTTACATGATTTTACATGTTAAAAAGCACATCACAAAATCATTCAACCGGACAAAACCCCAAGGTAACTGGTTGAGGCATCTTAAAGGTTTTTAGTCTCGGGACTTCTAAGAGACAGCTCGGGGTGTCGAGCCATGAAGTTATCGTAAAACTACTATTCGGCAGTTTTCTTCTGTTTTGAAGAAAATCTTCTCAAATCAATCGTAAACTGCAAAAATTCTTCGTTGTTGAGGGGCATTAATTGAAGGTTGGTCATATTTGAAACTAGGTGTTTGTCCATATCATCATCAAAAGATTTTTTGACTTTTCCATCTATGGGTAGGATCAACATTCTCACGAAGTCCGATAATTCTGAGACTGTCATTTAACTTACCTCGTTAGATTGCTGACTCTTATCTAACATAAAAGACCTCACTCAGCTGCCTGCCTTGCGGTCATTTTCGAAATTATACCACTGCCGTTTTCATGCCCTTCTCAGCCCATTTTTTTCCAACTTAATACCACTCATTTCGTTGACAAGGCAATGGATAATGATTTTGTATTATTTTAACTTCATTATTGGTGGCACGTTTTAGAAGATAATTGGGTGGCCGGAACTGTACTAATAGTACGAGGTTATAAAAGTCCGTGTTATAAATTGTTCGCAGAAGATGTAGGAAATATTTTAGCGGCTAGTGTGTCCTTAAAGAATATGTATAAAAGAAAAGTAAAAGTAATATCAACTAGTTATCTCAACAAAAACAAAACAGGAATAGATGCTTAGAAATAACTCTTAGCTCGCCCAAAAATCGCAATCACATTGATTGGGTCACAGCTCCTTCAACACTAACCTAAATTCGACGTACCCGGAATATATTGTTGGCTAATCTATATTCTTAAACATGATACCCGTAAACTACCTGGGAACAGTTGTGAGAACTAGCATTGACCGGATCTATCGGACTTTCCCTTTATGAAAATGTAGAAGGCATTAAGCAAAGCCACTTCTAGGACATCCATTAAAGAGTACTTTATAAAAACACCATAAAAAATCGTTTCAAAATTTAACATAGATACTGATGATAATTTTTGCGAACAATTCATTCCAAGTGCATCGCACTTTAAAGGGAATGGAGAGTGGTAGTACTTGTGGGATACGGTAATCGGGAAGGACGAACCAAATTCGAAATCATGTAATGTAATGAATTTAGTCCACCTATGTTGTTACTCCTGTAGTCACGCGAAGAACAGACCAGATGGCTTGAACCTTACCAAGTAATTAATTCATTTTATAATAATAATGATAATAATGACAATAATAATAATAATTAATATCTTGATGTTTGGTAGTGAACAAAGCACTGTAATTCCTATCTCCTCTGCAAACTCGAGACAATATTAACTCAAACTACTCGTCCATACCTAGTTGTTTAGTAAAGTTCGTTAGCAAAGAAGCTGTATGGAATGGAATGGCTTCGCATACATTATTTTTTGTCGCTTGTTTCACAAATTATAGGACTATTAATTAATAAGATACGTAGTCAATATTCAAGTTCGCATATTCAAGTTACCTCTGCATAAGGAACAACTTGTACGTGTCAACACGCACAACAGAAGAGCATTGCATAATAATGTATCCTGAATATTCAATGAAATTCCTTGGATGATTGCACTCTCTGAATCAAAAGAAATAAAACTTGCAAGCAAATTTAACATACGCCGTAAACGTCGAACGTAGTTAATAGCCGAACATCCTCGAATGAGAAACTAACGAAAATAAGAATAGAATAAAATAGAATTAAGTTAATGTTACAAAAAGCAGTACATATTACACTAACAAATAATTTGAGTGAGAGAAATCATAGGAGACCTCTACCAAGGATGTGAGAAAATTTTGGGAAAAATCAAAAATGCACTTTCAGGTCACGAAAAGAAAACTCCAGGTTTGCAGCTGCATGCAATCCAAGCGAACTACTTCAAACTAGAAGAGCAAATATAACGAAAGTATACTCACCAGAGCAGAGGTCCCTCGACGGATGAATTCTCCGGCAGCCGACCGGGTTATCGGGAGGTATCCTCTTCACCTTCTTCCTCTTCTTGTTCACTGTTATAAGCACTTCTGCTTCGTCCACATCACCGTCTCCGAACTGTTATTTAATTTCTTCGTATGTTTCCACGAATTGGAACTCGGTTCCTTCAATGAAGTGATAATCACCATTGAATAATACTTCCTAAAGACTTTGTCGACTCAACAACGTCGACCATTTTTATCTCAATCTATTTTCCTAGCTTTTAAAAACTATTTGCTCGGGAGGCGAAGAAAGGGAAATTCGGAGAGAAGGAATCGGAGCAGGATAAATGAGAACAAGACAATTTCGAGAAGTATAGGACAATATATTTGATCTTTTATACACGATGAATATTTGTGTAACTAAAATGTACATATTTTTCATCTTTTTTAAAATTTGCAATAACATCGTCTCCCATCTCACTCCCATGCACACACATTCATTCAATCTCAGCAGTAACGATCCATATTCTATACACTCGTTAACCCTCCTGCATTAAATATAATAATATCAATGTACAATAAATACACGGCCGCCGCCGCGGGCGTCTGGCGCGAGTCGACCGGACGCCAAAGGGAATAAATCCCCGCGGGCGCGGAGGGCAGTCGCCGCAAGGCCACCCGGCCACTCGGCGCGATCTCCGACGCTGCATAATGCAGGCTGGAAATCACAGCGGCGGCAGCGGCGGCGCGGCGGCTCGAGCGGCAGCGCTCCGACCCGCGGCATCCACGCTCTAACGCCAAACGGAATGCCCCAAGGCCCCGCGGCGGCTTTATTTGGTTATCTCAATTAATTTTACATTAATTACTCCGAAGGGAGGGAAACGTCTTTCCTCAGATTAGGACACGTTTCGGATGGTATGCGCTCGAGTAATGATGTTCAGGAACCGTCGTTGGAAAGGCGATGGCAGTTCTCCATGAATTTTTACAAGCCTCAGAAGTTAATAAGAAATGTTCATTGCATTGCAGATGCGGTGTATGAATGAGTAAAAACTCCCGCAGAATTGAACCACGGAACAAATGAACTTTTAAATTGGTTTCGTTACCCGATTTCAAATTCAAAGCAAACAATTTAATACTCTTGTGCTACAGAATCATTACTACGGTAAAATTCAATTCCACCTAAAGGCATTTATTAAAAGAAAAATTATTTTGGAATATCGAAACAAAAACGAATTTTTTTAATATTCTGAATAAGATTACTCGAGAGCCTACCATATTGAATTCTGAAACGATCCAGGAGCTGAGAAAAGACTTTCGATTCTCCGATCCGTACAAATACACAAAATTTTATTTACAACACGCACGTATGAGCATCAGTGTAACTGTATCACCCAAGACGGCATTTTAACACGGTGCAAGACCTGCGTCACACGCTCTGGTTCATTGACTGAAACTACCTACATTTGGCTTACATCAGTGCATTAGAGTATGTGTAATTCAAGAATCATCGCGGAAAGTTCAAAGGCATTCTTGCTCGGATTATCTTGAGTATGCATCAAATAATACAGTCTTATTCACTGTCCACACTATTGTCTATACACTGCAAGAAAAAACCACAGGTTCGATATTGGTGACTATTCAGTTTTGAATATTTGAGATCATTTAATTTTTGTGTGAAAAATGGAACAAAAGAAGTCTCTAATTTCCTATTCAAAACAAATGGCCGACTGAGAATAGAAAATTAAACAACACTTAAATTCCACGATGAACTAATGAAACAGATATCAGAGCGATAGTATTGGCCACTAGAAGAAACAGTAAAATTTACCAGAAAAATACAATATCGGAACGAATTTAAAAATTTTGAGGCACTTTACTGAAACACGTCACATGACCTTTTTTAGAAAATCATAATCATTAAATAAATCAAAGAAGTTTAATCATAAAATAATATTCCTCGAGTTTTTGACGGACGTTTGTTGAATGATAAAATATTTAGCACAAAAATGGTGAAAAGTAAAAGCATTGGTTTACACATCATTAATAAGCCTATAGATCGCTGAGATAACCTGTTTCATGTTTCCAAATTAAGAGGATTTAGTTTTCTTCCTCCGACACTTCGGAGATTTGCAGACAACTGAGAATTATCTCGAGTATCCTAAATAATGTTTCGTTTCCCTTTTAAAAAGATATTACGGGAAGAAAATAAATATAATATATTGCGAGAGAATTCCCTAGTTTTAAAAAAGAACATAATTTGTTAGTCGTCATCTGCAGTTCTTCCGACATTAGCACCAGCGTTTCCCAAATGAAACTAAATCTGATTTTCATCGAGAATTTGTCTGTGATCCTGATTGACTTGTCCAGGAACGACACTGAATGACAGAATGGAAACGCCTTGGCAAATGTATGGAGGGGGAGAGTCCTACCGTTTGTGAAGCCTCTTTGGGAAACGCTGCCTCGGAGGGAAAGAAGACGCGGAGTTGCGCGCCTCCAGCCGCGACGCACTGCATGCTCGCCCACACACGGCCGTGCAGCCGCCGCCCGCCACAATTGCCCCATTACCCAATCACCCGGCAGCTTGTTTTCAATATTGTAACCGCACGCCCGCGTAACAGACTTAGAGTCGCAATACCGTCACGAGCGCTTGGGACGGTCCCCGCCCCTGTTGCTTGCGCGTTGTTTTGGTTTGCCTCCGACTTATCACGATTACGTTCCTCCTAAATACAACGGGGGTTGTCGAATGTCAGGATTGAACAACGCGACCACACTAATAGATCTTCCGCCAACTTCATTCATTCGCTAGTCATTTTATGAAGCACTGGCATTAGACAATACCCGTTGTAACTATTCATTCTAACGACATTAGTTTATAGCACCTCGCCTATCTCTAAGTAATGAATGATTTGGCATGAAAACAACTGTACTGAACTGAACAAAAAATATTTACACGATTTAACGTTAATTTAAGCAGCTTAGGAACTAATCCGGCGCAGAAATTTAAGGTTTTAATAATTTCGTCATCTTTCGAAAACTATTTCATATGGCTTTGCCTTTTGCAATAAATTACAGTTTTTGAAATACCGATGTTTGTAGCAATACGTTTCCCCTAATGTCTCCTAGCCAGCCACTACAAATAAATATTGCAACTTTAAATGAAATGACTTTGTGAGACCACATTATTGTGGTTTTGGAGGACTATTGTAGATGAGGATAAAAAAACGCAACAGCACTCCTTGTTGGACTCACCACCCAACTGCAGCGGAGGTATGAGGACAATTAGAGGCTATTGGAAAAAAATTGGTCCCCTGTACTGATATCTGACGAAGAGCGGCGACTTGAACCCAGTGTTTGCTAGGAAGGAGGAGAATCTCTCCCGCTTTCGGGGCCCCTACAAATCGACTCGTCTACCTTCTACTGCTGTGGTCAGAAAATTGGACTCATCATTTCATATCCAATTTCTTTTCCTGAACGTGTGAAGTACTAGGCTCTCTCCCCATCCACTGCAGTTCTTGGACTCAAGAGAGAAATATCCAACTGCGGGGGCGGTTAGCTGGGTCGCGACGCGAGCACTGTGACGGGCTTGAAGAGCGGCGCGGGGGCGTGCGGCGCGGGTGGTGCGGCGTGCGCGGGGGCGGGAGGCGCGTGTGCGGGCGGGGGTGGAGCGCGGGGCTCGGGGCTGCTGGAGCAGCTAGAGGACGCCGTGGAGGCTGCGGCGGCGGCGGCCGCGACGGCGGACGCGGCGGCGGCGGTCGCGTGCAGCTGTTGCAGCGTCTGGTGATGCAGCAAGGAGGCGGCGGTCGCAGGACCGGGCCCAGAATGACCTCCAGCGGCGGCAGACGGCATGGCCGCGAGCGAGCGCAGCGTCGAGTAGAAGTCTTGGTAGGGCGAGGCGGCCGCGTACAGCGAGGGGTGCGGCTGCAGGCCGGCGCGCAGAGGCGCGTATTGCGCGGCAGCCGCGGCTGCGGCGGCCGGTCCCGACGGCGGAGTGGCCTCCGGACCCAAGAGACGCTCCACCGAGAAGCCGTGCGTCGCCACTGGCTTGGGCAGCGCCGGAGGCAGCAATGGATAGGGCGCGTATGGCCCCGGGAAGCGATGGTAGAGCGGCGAGCAGTACAGTTGCCCCAGAGGCAACCAAGGCGGAGCGAATGGCTGCGCACCTCCTGCGGCGGCGGCAGCAGCGGCGGCCGCGGGGCTCAAGGGAGGGTACAGGCCAGCGGCCGCCCCCAGCACCACGGTGCGCTTGAAGGCGGCGAGGCGCGAGCGCGAGGCGGCCGTGGAGCGGCGGCGCAATTTGCCGGTTGTACCTCCGATGAACACATCTTCGCTGGACGGGTCCAGCATCCAGTAATTGCCTTTGCCCGGGTCGTCGTAATGCCGCGGCACCTTCACGAAGCACTTGTTCAACGACAGGTTGTGGCGGATGGAGTTCTGCCAGCCTTGCTTGTTCTCCCGATAGTACGGGAAGTTCTTCATGATGAACTCGTAGATGCCGTTGAGAGTGAGGCGCTTCTCTGGGCTTTGGCGAATGGCCATCATGATCAGAGCATTGTAGGAATAGGGCGGTTTCTCGTTCTTCTTCTTCTCCTCCGCCGCGCCGGCTTTGTCGGCGGCGGCTGCGGCAGCGGCGACCGCCACGGTGCTTTTCTCCTCGGGGGCGGCGGGTGCAGGAGGCATTGGAGGCATAGGAGGCGCGGGGGCGGCGCTGCGGCTGCTGCAGTCAAGCGGCGGGGGAGTGCCACCCCCGGTCACATCAAGGTCCGACTCCGAATCGGTGCTGAGTTCGGGAGTCAGAGCAGTAGCAGGGGACGGAGGCCGACCAGCCGTCTCAGGCAAGATGGCGCTGATGCTAAAGGACGACTTGAGCGGCGTGCGGGCCATGGCAGGGAGTGGCAGCAGCCCTTCTATCTTCACCATGTTGTCATGGGGGGCAGCTGCAGCGGAGACCGTACGCTCCAAGGCGGCGGCGGCAGCAGCGGCGAGCGGCAAGCAGCGGCTGTGGAAAGACGTTCCCTAAGTCCCCGCGCTCGAGGATCGGACTCAAAAGCAATCTCCGATCCTCTCACGCTCTCTTCGGAATCAATCATTCACACCCGCCAGACATGCTGGGGCAGTTCAACAGGGAACTGCATATCACGCGATATCAATAGCCCCCAATGAAGTCCACTTGCTCCTTGTTCTCAAAAATGAATAAACTTAGTAATAGCTAATTTGTTGATTCACCTCCTCAAAAATACTAAATTCCTCAAGCGTGACAACACCAAGTTGAGCGATAAATATTTTCGATTTTGTAATAGACCAGTTGACAAACGTGGAATTCGGATGATGTTGGGCAAGGCATTAGGTTTCTGGTACATTATTTAGTAATAAATTAAAAACAAAATTCTTAGTTCCACATACCACTAGATAGGCTACCAATATTGACAAATTTCAAAGCAGAAGAATACTACAAAATTCTAAGTTATTGCAAACAAATTGAAAAGACGAAAACGTCGTCTTGATTCTCTTAACTACTTCCTGAAGATTCAGTATGAATAATACTCAAGAGTCATTCCGATGTCCTTCGTTGACAAATTACGAACGAAAGGAACACTGTAACATGATCATAAGGCGATCTCAGATTTCATCCTTCCTAAAACTGACGTCATTATTTTTCAAGAATATCCTCGCCTCTAAATTAACGTATTAGCTACTGCAAAATGCATTGCAGGCGTGTTGAAAAGGACGTGCATGCCAATGATAATGCATATTTCTAGACAAGCTACACTCGGAAAGAATCCTTACAGATGTCTGTGCAAATATCAAGTTCTCGGGCTCCGAATCACTTCGAAATGCCAATGTTGAATCAAGTCCTAACACATCACTTGATGCTGTCTCTACACACGTAAGGATCCCGAAGGTATTTGAAATACAAATAACAAACACGGATGGCCACTAAAACTTATAACTACTCGCTAGGATACTCTCTCATCACTTCGAACACACGCCTCAACACAAACACCTCGTCGCACTGGCGCACGCATGCATGGGCGCGTGGCTTACCGCGTTCGGGCAGCGACGAGCCGGCGTCTGCTACAACGGATGGCGGCACGGCAAGCGGGCGGACGCGACTGCTTCCCCTAGCGACTGCTTGCGGCGAAGGCGCACCGCTCTCTGCTGGCCGGTCCTCGACGCGGCGGCGCAGGCGCGGAAGGCGGCCCGCGGAGGGGTCGTAAGCTCCGCCCCGCGCGCGGGGGCCAATGGGCGCATGCCGCGCCGGCAACCCGCACCGCCCCGTCCCTCCCACGCGGTCACGCGCGCGCACCCGCCGTTGCCGCGGAAGGGGTAGCGTTGTGAAACACAAATAAGCCAGCAAACAAGCAGAAAGCGAGACAACAGCAGCGCAGGAGTCAAAGGAGGGGAGACCCTCGCTGCCAGGTGCCCTGTGGGGGGGAAGTGGGGTTGCGGACCGCAAGAGGAGGGGGACAGGGGAGGGCCCGCGGGCTCTGTCTAGCGCCCGTGTCTGTTTGTTTGTGGCTTCGAGCGACGTACCGTGAGGGGCGGGGAGTGGGGTGGGATTATGGCGGGGAAATGTCAGCCGCCATCTCGGCTTCGGAAGCGTCGAGTGCAGCCCCTGGACTTTGGAATCCGGTGGCTGTCTTCGATCTGGTCCACAGGGTTCAGGGATGATCCAACCTCTTCTTGTCTCGCGAAATAATGATAGGTAATTTAACAGGTAATTAACATCTTAGTAGATTTCGTAGGGTCGGTCACTTAATGTTACTAAATATTAGATTCGACTATTAACAACTATTAAACACAAAATTAACATTTCCTAGTAGAACAACGCCTCTTCGGATCTCTGAAGGCTGCTGATTCAACTACTTTTTAAATCATATTTGTATAATGCTATTCATTTCCTGGAAAACTCGTCACGTAATCATCTCTCACACGAAGCCCATATCAATATCTTATATTCTTTTTGATTATTTTATGTTGTTTCAATCGTCCTTGGTCTTCGTCTCAATACTTAATGGTCTCTCATCGATCAATAGGTAATGATCTCTGAATTGAATCGCGACAAATGAAATATTTTATTATTATAATGCTGTCCGTGGTTCAAAAGCGTATTTCTATCTTGTCAATGTCCGACATTATTATTTCCTAAGTATGCTTAATATTTTTTAATTAATTGTTCAGGTGTTGTTGTACGATCTCTTTCAGTGTCTCTTGAAATTTCATTTAGGTAGTCTATAAAGGAAATATTAACTTACTCGTAGCAGTTTCCTGTTGCCTAATGTATTTCACATAATGCTTTGAAGTTTTAATAAATATTGTTACGAAATAATTCCTCTCTTTTATACTCTTATCTAGGCCTTCACATAAAAGTAATTATGACTATGGACCTGTCATCTTATATCTGCTGGGAGAGTGCTTGTTCCATGAAACGCAGTCTTACACTACTTTCTTATACGAGTGAGAAAATTTTGCGATTATATTGAATAGAGTTCTCGTTATTTCTATGTATTTTTGCGTAATAAATTGTATGTATTTACCGGAAAATTTTAGGTATGTTTTTCAGTCATAACGTAGCAAGCGAATAATACTTAGATTCTATGATAGTAAACAATCACGATGAAAGATAAAAAACTTGACTTTCTAACCCTTTAAATACTTACCTTGATTCAGCGGCGTAGTAATTCTTTTAAATATACTATCGAGATATATTTGGGACTCGTAACAGTATATTGGGAGAAAGTATTTATTGTAAGAGTCGCTCCCAGAAATAAAACTGGAGTTAGTAAACCTTGAAAATTAAGGAAAACATTACTTTTACAATCTTAACTTTTGGCTACAGAAAAGGCGCAATTCATATGATCGATAGACATTTTCTGAAGATCTCAAAAATTAACATTCTGGGTGGTCAACAATTGTCCATAATCCCTGTCAGGATATAGCTCAATTGCGCAGGTACTCGCCAGAGGTTCGGAATTCTTACAACCAAGCGTCTCAAATGTTTACCATCTCTGGATATTCTTTAAAATTTGTATAAAAATTCAAGGTTTTCCTTTTTTACTCAGAAACTTCTCCAAAATCTACGCTATAAAGTATTTATTTAATTTAAAAAACTACAATAATTATCGCAACCGCTATGTTTACACAATTACACAATCATACACGTTTTGATCATTGTCTCTATAGCTATATATCACTAAGAAAAAAAAATATCTACATTCATATCTACACATCTACGACACCGTTGCAATTCTGACGACCGGCTGCCCCCCTTCCCAGGAACAAGGGTTTGTTTGTAAAATCCTGCTCCAAAAACTGTAGAATCAATGCTTTTACTGAAATATTTTACGAAAGTATTCGTTCTAGCTTTGCAACAGAGTGGATGTTGACACATGCTTCCCTTTTGCTGATCACCTGTGTAGACCTCCATAATGGGTGAAACCTTTCAAGGGTGTTCTTGGGTACTTTGCGCAAATGAGGCAGTCCTATGTGTAATTGTTGCGCGACCAACTTTCTGTCTCGAAGTTATTTACATCTGCCGTAAAAATTTATTTCAGTATATTTTTGCATTTAATTAAGGTAAATGTTTGGTGTGAAATCCATTATAGATGTACACAAAGAGAATGTTATTATATAAAAGAATTTTCTTTCACACCTGAAAAGAAGAAAGATCAAATTCTTAAGAGGTGCCGCGTAAGGGTATTTTTTAGGCATCGAACAACACAGCATCATTGTTTATCGTTCAATCGTAAAATACATTCTGAATCGCCGAGGTCCCCGTGACGCAACACCGTCAACAGCGTGACCCGTGACGCGCGAGATGTTCCTTGCCCCTTGCCCCTTGCGACTTCCCCTGGCTCGTTTTTGTGCGCATGCGCGCGCCTGTCACTCGGCCACGGCAGCTGCGCGCGCAGGAAGCGACTGTAATGACTACGGCGACTGGACGAGACTTACAGCGCTCTTGGCGGCGAAAGCCGCATACTGACCCGGGGATTCCATCGATACGTGTCGTCTCGATCATGGCGAAAATTGAATTTTAATTGCTGAAAGAGAAACGCTCGTGTAAATCCGGGGCTTAATTCACTGAGTGGACCCTCTAAGAAGAACGTGCTTACCCAGACATTTGGATCTTCCTGCGCATGCAATTCTCCCCTCTTAAATCAACTTATTGGTTGTCCATTTTCCGAAAGAGCGGTGGGTCTTAGGGCTAAAGCGAGACCGACCCAAGTGATCCGTCTCAACCTACCCGTTACACCTATTAGTCACCTATCGACTATCAGTGATTAATAAAAATATATTTATATATAAAGACACCGCGCATATCCTGGTATTTTTGGAACCTAAATAAAAAAGCAACGAAAAATGAATTTAAAAAAAAACACGACATACTTGAATCGAAGAATCTTGTATAAAATTAATCTTAAAATAAGTGACGATACATATAAAAGAGATATTTGGGTTTTGTACGGAGGTTAACGTAAACCTTCGGCACCCGGGAACAAACGAACCATGCGCACGACTGGAGGAACCACCGAAGAAAACAGGAGCGTCAGAAGTCTTGAAAAGGGTGGGAGGGATTATGAACTGAAAGAGGAGAGGAAAATTAGGGATTATATTGGTGTACGTCGGATCGTCTTTTTAAAGAATTTGTAAGGTGTATTGTAGCGCAATTCCTCTTAAAGTGGGTCAGCGTTGTATGGACTGGTCTGAAAAAAATTTCGAAATTATTTCTATGACTAGAAGTAAGTACTCGCCCCAATTATCAACCCTCAAAACACAATATGATTTTTCGTAGTAAACTGTCCTTTTAATCTCCCTTGTGGAAAAATATAAATCTTTTCGTCGACTCCCAAACGCGAATTTCTCTTTCAAAATATTTCCAAATAAAGTTATCTCATAGGAAAACGAGTAATGCTAATATTCTCGTTTGCAAATCAAAATTACTTCTTTTGTCGAAGTGCAAAACATGCATTTCAATTTTTTCCCTTATTTTGTCTCAATAGCAACCTTTTTCTATCTATGGTTCGGAGAAGATTTTCATATCTTTGCGTATCTGCGTATTTTTGGTGAAAAATTCACTAAAACCAATTGTAAAATTTTGATGCATAATTAAGCATTGATATTTTTGCAATTTCCGCCACAGAAATTCTTCTAGCAAAAGTTTATAGACAGAGTCGAATACTGCGGAAAATTTAGTGGCAGGAAACTATGGACGTAGTTCTATCGATTCATTTGTTCCCAGTGCACTGATGATTTTGAGTTTTCTCATTCAGGGAGATTTGTTAAGCGACGTTTCAATTAAGTGAAAGCACAATTTCATCAGGAGAGACTAGTGTGCATCATTTCTTATGGTATTACATGGTGCGGGTCGGATAACGATGTCAAATGTTCCGAAAGAAACAGTATATTTTTATATATTTTAAGGTCTTACGTCCACTTTCACTGAAGTCAAGTTGTCAACTGTTCGCGAAACTTGGAAATATTCACCAAAGAAGTTCTAATTATTTAATAACCCGCTCTAGTGATTTTAACTGTTGGACTAGGATAATTATTTTGTGATTTTAAAACTTTATATCAAATTTAGATTGTCGTTGGATTCTTTCTTTGACATGGGTCGCCTTGTCTTCAGTCACGTGTTGCAGCTGCCATTTCCGTTAGAACAGTATTTTCCGAAGATTTTGGTGAATTATTTTTGTAAAGTATGAAAATCTGAACCGTCATTGCGTACCTTGCTACGCTTTGGTAGATTCTTTTCACTATGTTAAGCCGGTACTTTTGTCAGGATATCAAAAAACGTAAGCTCGCTAAAGTTTCTCCATACAAACCTATAGTAATTTAAAGTCTAATAATTCAAAATTTTTCGCTGTAAGGCTATGAAAATTCATCACCACTGGATAGGGAGTGGTTCAATCTATCATTTGAAAAATTGGGAGGGGGGTACTTTAGCCTCGTCGCTCTGACGGATATAATACCTTAAAAGTACTTTTACGTCCTTCTTCGAAAACAAGCTTGGTAACTTACTCACCCCCTCCCTCCTCCTTGACACCCCTCCCCCTCTCTGACACCCCCTCACCCTTCATCACAGTGTCTTCTCGGCTCTTCATGAAGCGAAAGTGTGCAGCCTAGAAAACAGCGACACTGGTGCCCTCTTCCGAGGCTTCTACGCACTGATGTTCCATAGCTCCGTCTGGGGTGCCCCCCAGAGCGGTCAAAAGTCCCGTCTACCGCCGCGGGAGACCCCAGGAGACAACTCCGGAAGCGGGCGTTAGCCCCTTTCCCCCAACCTTCTTCCGTCATAAATACGTCGAACCTTGGGACCCATTATCGGCATGCTGCGCTCAGAGTCCGGTGCGCGATCCACCGCGGGACTGACCCTTCACGCCTCGGAAGACGACTACTTTGCTACTTACAAGGACACACGTATCCTTTTGTTCGAGGAGAATAGTAATGAATGGAATATTCAGGTTGCTGCGTCTTCCAACATTCCTGACTTGGATGAAGTTTCTTTCCCTCTTTTTTACTTTACTTCAACGTTTAATATGAAATTTCGTTTAACTTTTTCTGAAGGACAAAATTCATTTTGTAACGCAAAAATATGTGTTCGAAATCTGAATTCTCTTCAGAATCACCTGAAATTTTCTACCATCCTTATAACGTGTTTCCAAAGGGTAACTTTTTCTCCATATCACGTTTTCTCTCTCATTCTTCATTGATTGTCACATATTTAATTTCAAATATTATTTTATGGAGTTAAAGTAAAAAAAATTAAATATGGAAATTTAAGTATCCTCTATTTCCTTATTAATTTGTTATATAATATAAATTGAATACTTTCGATAGTGTGGTAACATACTCTTCCGGTACGTGCTGCCAACCACTGGCAAATGAAAAGATGGATTTATTTCGAGAGAAAACGGTACCTTTTTTATATTGTCAGTAGCGGCTGTCATAGAAGTCAGCGGAGATGGTGAACGGAGTCAACCGAACCGACTTTGGTTTGGAATATGTGAAATAAGTCAGATATAGTTAGGTGGAGATTAGAACCCTTACCCTCTCGCTCAACGTCGCTCTCGTGGTGGGAACGAAGACGTGCCACTGCGACAGTTTTTCCTTGGCAGTGGAAATACTGTTTCAGGCAACTCTTTGTAAATGTGAAGGAGATAGAAAAAGAAAATTGAAATATTTCCTTGGAGGGAAGTGTTCGCGACATTAATAATTTTTTAATCTCTGAATGTCGGAAATTTCTGACAGGAAAATGAAATTTTCAGAAAACGGCCATGCCGTCGAAAACATGTACTGGGACTAAAAGACGTGTTACCATGGCAAAACAAGGACATTTCATCCATTTATATAGTGACGGCAACAATGCCTCACGTTCTTCATATATCTGTTATTGTCATCGAGGTATCTCACGGATCTATTTTGAAATGAATGCTGGTGCACGATTCTTTCCTTTAAGGAGTCTAATTAAGTGTACGGTTATGCAAAAAAATTAGAACTTTGTCATCCCGATTGTCCTTAGGCAGGATTAGTTGTTGATCAGAACTGATGAGCGATGCACTCCCTCACATTTCATCGCTTCAACTTATAAAGGCAATCGTTATCCAAACAAAATAATGAGATTATCACATGCAGATGAATTAAATTTAATTATTGTCTTGTGGGTTTCACAATCAGAAAGAGTTATTCTAAAATAGTGATTAACTAAAACTGGGTTTTTGTTAATTTCTTATCTATTGTTCAATTTTTGGGGATCCCTCTTCATTTCAATTGATACTTGCGTGATGTGTGTTTCGTGCACGAACACCAGTTCATTACACATAAAAGTTAAAACCACTTTAACGAATGAACCATATATCTGTAAAATAATTTGTTCCCTAATTGTCTATTCTGAGCCTCAATAAACAATCAATCGACAGTACCAATTGACATCACATGACGTAACTCCACCAAGGTCCCAAGGAGAGCAAAAAATACTTGACAAGGAGTTTAGCACCCTTGCCTAATTTGACTCTCTGATTGCTATCAGTTAGGTCTCTTTTGATGAAATCGGGGTAATGTCGAACACGTTTCGGGGAGTAGGACTAATTGGCAGATTTTATCAACGAATAGTAACTTCATATTACAGCTATTTGTAGCTATTCAAATAGTCGTGAACATTTGGTATATATTTTGGGACATTATATGTCTACTGTTGAGCATGTCGCGAACGGGACGGGTATTCACTCCATCTTCAACTCGAAATAGCGTCCCCGTGACCAGCGGTCGAATTGTAGAGTGGGGAAAAACTTTTGAAGCTTGTTTTTTTTCATATTTCAACACAGCACTTCAGAAAATTGTCAAGAAAATGTCTTTTTATTAAGGGAGGGGGGGTATATCCATTTAACAGGATTTGTGTGTTTCAGTCGGATATACTAAACACTAAATAATATATTGACCGATTATAAACTTATCTAATTTATTTTTCGTATAATAAAGATTTCAAGAAAGCCGGACTAAAATAAGTCTACTACATTTAACGTCCATTATATAACCTATTTAATTAAATAATTAAAAACTTAGGACCTTTTATGGACGGTTAAATTCTTATATTATATGTGAAGAGCTCACTACGTTTCGACGTGGCTTTACGTCGTCGTCAGGTGATGAAGTGATCAGGTGAGATATTCATCCATAAAAGGTCGTAATTTGTTAAATTATTTTATTAAAATGATGTTCATATATTCCATGAAACATTGTTTGTTCATTAGTTGAAATTAACGCTTAATTTTGACAATTATTATTCGAAGTCACGAGAGGTGGAATTATTTTCCCCTGATTGTGAATAAGCTTAAAATGTTGAAGTTGGGGAAAATGTCAGAAGGGAGGATATTCCCCGACTTCCCCTCTTTAATTCGAATCCTGCTCGTGACCTTGAGAGAGACACCGTCGCCTGGGAAATGTGTGAAGCCGGGGCTTCCGTGGAAGGAGACAATATTGAAAGTGATGCGTCGCCGTCTCGGTGTCCAGATGCAACGCCATTCCTCTCCGTCACAACCAATGTGTTGGGCACAGGAGAGAGGGCCGCAGGACGGGGTCAGGGTGTCGGCAGCCATCCGTCAAGCGTTTTGTGCGCGCGACGGCGGTGAAGGAGTGGGTGGTGGGGGCAGAGCTCAGAGAGCGCAGGTGGAGCGACACCACCTGATCGCCCGGCCCCACCCCCCGTTCACTGTGGGCCGTGTAATGCGAACCAAACACTCTAGTCTAGATCCCTTAGTCTTATTAACCCTTCGTTAGTGGGGCAAAATAATATAATATTCTTAGTGTGGCCGGTCTCTCCGACCGAGTTATTATTTATCTCTTTTTCTTATCTTCTGGAATGTAAAATTGATCAGGAATATTTAGAATGTACGCTAAAACCAATATGAAGGAATAAACTACAGTATTACATCCATAGTTAATTATAGTTTTTAATTTGGAACAGATAGGAGTAAGTTACACGCAATGTAATAATCGTCGCCAATTCAACAGCAAATAATGTTATTTTTCCATGTAATTGTTGAAATTCACTAACAATCTTTGCATAACATTTCAGTCAAGTTATTGTAAGTGTTTAAGATATAAAAAATCTCTCTCCAGTACATCATTTGGTTTATTACTTTCCAGGCTCTTTTTGCTATGGTGTGCTTGGTCTCACGATCCTTTTCCCTGGTTTTTCTTCGACTTATACCTTCAACACAACTTTTCACTCGATGTAACAATTAAGAAATATGATTCAAGAAGGTACAACAATGTACTGCTTACGAACTTCCGCAGTTGAAAAAAAAAACAAGTAATGCTCTTTCAATCGGCTTCAGAAACCGTACTAGTCCGATGGACGATTAATAGCATAACACGTGTTGCTTAAGTGTAATTGTAATGTAGGCACACGATCATGAAATACCGTATCTGGAGTGGGTTTTCCGTTTTTCTTTCAATTTTGTCAGTATTCTTTCAATTTAGTTTTCTAAGTATGTATTTTCCCACTGCTTGCTAAATAGCTTTCAATTGTCTTGAAATGAGATAGTACAGCTGTAGATAGAATGAGGTAGTGTGGCTGGGAGAGAATAAATGAGGTAGTGTGGCTGGGAGATATTATTTTCCAACATGTATATCAAACTTTCAAGCAAATTACTATAGGATTTTTCTTCAATATATATAAATTAACCTGAAAAATTCAAATTGTCGTAATACGAGACCAGTTGATGATAAAATAGTAAATATGCATGCAAATTTAAAGTAAATTTCATGTTCTACAGGTTTTTTAGGTAACTTGTTCTGTAAAACTTGAGGCTGAGGTACAATATAATTTTGACAAAAAAGTGAAGAGAACATTATTTTCATAAATTAGCGATTTTTTGTGCGCGAATATCTCAAAAACTATAAGAAATGCAGAAAAATGTAGAGTCGGTCGTGTAGAAAAAATTACGAGCATTAATTCCTCCAAGAGTACAGTTTTTCGTACGACCCACCGTTTTCAAGATATTAGCGAAAAACCGCAAAAATGTACCGTTCAACCCCCTTTCAACCCCTGAGTGGCACAAAAAATTGCACGTCTTCACACACTTCATCGACGTAATTAGTAGGTACCGATCAATTCATGGATACGGTTCTTTGTCCTACCTCATCTGCGCTTCTCGTTTTTGAACCTTAAATGCTAATTTACCGAAAACCGGTAAAACGTACAGAAAATATTTATGCTTGTTACATGTTTGGTTATGCTTGTTATATTTATGGTGTTTGGTGTATTTAAGATCCTCGCAGTCAATGGATCGAATCAACAGGATTCTCGAAAGTTTTAATAAATACGATAGGTTGCACAAAGCGAAGAAGGAATGGGATTTCCTAATAGTTTTCACATTACAACCGAACATGTGAGAATATGGAGTAAACGTGTAGAGCCACTTGATAGAACAATGGGTGTAATCAGTATTAATCGATCTTCTTAACTATTATTTCAGTTAGGATCCAATAGAAAGAGTATAGAAAAATCTTTTTTTACGCTTGTTGAGTCTTTTCAAGGTGCAGAAATGCAAATATTAACAAATCTTAAGAAATGAATGAATTTGGTACACCAACTACCATCACTTCAATAATATTTTTACAAGATTAAACATCGCGATGCAAACAGTATAATATTAAACCATGTGAACAATCAGGTCCCTTATTGTGATAAAAGTATCCATGGTTGTGTCTTCCTATTTCCTAGTTGTCAGGAGTGTAAATATCTATTAACCTCACCCAAATAAACATGTTTGTAAAAGAATGATTGAGAAAAAAGAATCAGAAGATTAGTGTTTGAGACGTATATATTATTAAATAAAAATACGTTATTTATTAAATTAATTAATTATTGAAAATATATCTAAGGTCTTGTAATATTATTAAAAACACTCTTAATTGTCTTTGATGTAATTGGGAATCATTTTTTATCATTTATTTAATATTAAATGATTAAATGTTAATTTAATTATTTTTTTACGTAAATATTTATTAAATGATTAAATAATCATAATTATTTAATCATTTCACGCAGTGCTGTACGCTACTCCGGAAACATGTATTTCACGTTCCGAATGTTCGTCCATCCAAAATGCGAAGAAGAGGAATACGAGACCTCGTGTTCCCAATCTCGCCACATTCAAAATGAAGGTAAATAAATAATCAATACGAGTCGCTCTCTTGGAATGTATACCACACAACTAGACGTGGTGCCCTTTAAAGATATTCATTCTACATACCGTGGACATAAAAATCTATTACCAAATTTTGTATTTCGGAACGGTTCGAACTATAAATTGGTACACGAATTGCCCCTTCCAAATATTCTCAACCATGATTCATTTTTTACCCTTGATTCACCTCAACCCAATTGACCACTTGAATATTTTTTCTGCACATGGTAGATGTGATAAATTAAAAACTGTTGCACTACAGACATATATTTTTCTAATTAAAGAAAGTGAGTTCATTTTATGACGTCAATTCCCTCCGATAACGTCAAATGCTGTGTCTGAGAAATATACAAATTGATTACAGCAAAGTGTTAGCAAAATAAAACACAATGAATGGTGAACGTGAAAAATTTCTTGCACAGCTATTTTGGAAATAATTCAATAATAAAAATGTTTATAAAATGTATTGTAATAATAACTTCTTCCAAAGCAATCCTTCCTGTAACTGAAAATGCATTTACTTAAAAAAATTTGAGGGTACAATGTTTATTCCCCACGTAAATCAAATTATTCAATTAGTCGGCGCATTTTCAATGTAGGTATCAAACTAAAACCTGATTGTTTCCTCTTAGAATCAATCAACATGTCATTCCTGCAGTTTATAAACATGTAGATTGAATAGTAAATTATCAACTTTAACGACCTTTTGCAGACTAAAAATATATGCATCAATCACAACGTTCCGTCACTGGTTAGCGACTTCGTCAGGTATCGCAGTAACATGTCATGAATGAAATTATTTTATATTTAGCGACAGAAAAAATGAATCCATTGCTTTGTTGTGATTTAAATATACTTTTAGTCTGTAAAAGGTTGTTTAAGTTAATAATTTGAATGGTGATTTGTTCTCGTGATATTAGTATGGCTCCCTCCAAACATTCCCCTTGAACATGTACTACCGAAAACTAGTACAAAATATGTTACGTTGTATTAATTTGGCAAACTGTGACATTGACGTGGGCTAGTCCTAAGAGAACGCCGATGAAATTAATCAATCAATTTGTAGTCCATCGATGTGTGGAAGTCTGAAGACTTTTTCGCCGACGACCGCGTCGTCACTCCCACTGTGAGATTCCCTCGCGCACGGTGAAGGGGGGAGGGGTGCCAGAAGGAATACGGTTCCAAAGGGCTGCTGCGGCAGCTCCGGCCCGATGCATCACTCGCCGTCCGCCGCCGCACAATGCGGGTGATGTAGAGAGACGGAGCACGTCTTCCGCCCAGAGGCCGCACGTCGCCCCAGGAATGCGGGGCGGCGGCCCCATCGCTCACTGCTCGCTCCTGCCCCCGCGCCCTGCACATCCCCGGCCCAACTCATCCGGTCGACCTGTCGCGATTCCGAAGGAGGGGAAGCGTATGATCTCACACTGAGCTGGATGAGAGGAAGTGGATGGATGAGTTGGGTCATTCTCATATAACATTTCCATTTCTTGGGAATCGATTAATTACATTATACGCTCAAAATCCATCCATTAATGGATCTTAATCGATCAATCCAGAAATCGAAGAAGTAATTTTAATTTATAATTAACTTTAAATACAGAACAACCTTATTTGAGGAGAAAATGTTTTTATCACAACTTCACCATCACATACAAAAATTACATTCTTGACTGAATACACTTTAAAATTTTAAAACATCATAAAATAAAACCATTTATATCACAATGGTTCACATCACGACTTTCTTAATGGTTTAATTTTACTGTTTGAAAGTATATAAAGTCAAGAATGTGGTTTTGTACACGGTGATGAAGTTGAAAAAAATAAATTACTCCCCTTAAAAGCATAGTGATAAAATTCTACATTTAATCACAATGTGCAGGCCTGCAAATTTGTCATAAAGGTGTAGCAAGTATATGTAGTATTGAAATATACTAAAATATTTTGTGAACATCATTAACAATTTTGAGACTTTTGGACATTATTGACATTATATCTTTTCTTATTATATTTTGAAATTACTGAGAGATGTTATTTGACTTACATTTATATAAGTTCATAAATATTTGTAAAATATATTAAATTTCGGATATTATTTATATATTTTTGTATATTCTGTAAAACTACTTTCTCATAAAAAGTAAATTACCAAAATTCAATCATCGTACCAAGTAATCGTACAATTTAATCGATACGTATATTACTTCTGGATATAATCGACACTTTTTTGCGACAAAACTTATGATAAAATCGCGTTTCAATCTCCAATCTATTGTGGATAGGCTTCTTAGAAGAGAGAGTACCTTAAAATTCTTTTCATTATTTTACACTCCTTATATGTTCTTTACTACTATTTTTCTCCTTCTTTGTGAATATTAGAAGAAAATAACATTATACTAAAGTCATATGAAGGTCCTAATAAACACGGTGTACATGCTACAAAAATGACAAATTAAAAACACTAAGTTTAATGTTTCAAGTAATATTCTTTTTTACACACAATATTTAAAACAATACAATGTTTTATTATTTCAGGCAATGCATCAAAATTTATCTAATATCTAATACCAAAAGTATTGCTTATCGCTTGCTTTGATGAAGATTAGGTCCTAATTCTTCCATCCCTTGAGTTCCAAATGAGAAAAAGCCTGAAAAGCACTTGACAATGAAACACTGATTTCTATGACCCCACAATTTTAAATGAGTTTTCGCGTTTGTTTTCACGGACACCTCAATTGCTAAAAAAATATTGCAAGTTCACTTGTCACCAATCCCAACACAAATATATTTATCTTTTCTGACACGGTTCAATATTATTTCTTTTAAACGATTCCAACATTTGACTAAAAGACTCAATGAAACGGAGACATTTTTATAACCTACTGTTAGCATGCAGAAAAGACTGTTCGAGAAATTAATACTGTTAAGTAACAATGATAACAGGAAGCGAGTTTAAACCGGTCATTGAAAACATGAATCGATTTCCGTCCAATTTACGCAGGTAATAAATGAGGTCAGTTTAGGTCACGTAATAATGCTTTTTGAAATGGGGTGTGTTTTGCAAAATTATACACATTTTCTGTTTAAATCATGTATTGAACAAATGATTCTTGATTTTAGTTCGGAAACGGAGTTATTAACCTGAAAAATGTATCTAATAGCGCTGATATCTTATGTTCATATGAGCTACATTTCATGGAAAAGTCCACTTCGATCTCACTATGTGTGCCCAAAATTTGAAGAAAATCTTTGGTCCCAATATAAAGAAATTTTCAAATACCTCTTAGATCATGATCTAAAGAACGACCCACACACAAAAAAGAGGGTGGACGTACACAAACTACAAAATAGTATGTATCAAATTTTTGTCATTTCACCTGGGCCACTGCGTTTAACACACCACCAGACAAGGAAGTATCTTGGACCACAAGGAGTGTACTTAGTTAAAACAACTCAATAATTTATTTACTGTCATAAGTCAATTTTTGTTGTGTATTAATGTAAAACCAAAAATGTAAACATATATATTTTGGTACTTGGAAAGTTTTAGAACAACGTAAATACGTTTTTTAGTTACAAATTTGCTTTTATATAAATAGACATTAATTTCGCCATCAAATTCTTAAAATATATCATTTTTTACCAATACCTATCTTTTGTCAAAGAACACTATTATTTAAAGCAAATAACACGGTATTTGGTCCAGGAAATAAATAAAATGTACACAACAAACGTTTCCGAATCAAAGAACTGAAATTCCATCGTCTGATTTTTAACCCTCCATTTACGGGAATCAAAAGAGCATTGTATTTAGGCGCTAGTATTCCACTCGGAATTCTGAAAACAAATAAAGAGGAAAAGACGAACATAACGAGAATCCTCTTAATCATTAGTTTAGTCACTTTAATCTATTATATTCCTCATATTTTAAACAGAGAATTTGAGCCGCGTTCTATGACTTGAGGAACCAAATAGTTTTTCTCTTCCTCAAACATGTATTGACCCACACAGAATAATTTATTTTTTAGGAAGTCATTATCTGACTGGTAAAGCTCCCCACACCAGACTAAGTTATAGTTTCAAAAAATTTATAAAATATAATAGCAAATGCAGGAAACTATGATGGAATAAAACTGCATATATTATTATTTAAAAATTAAAAAATTTGGTACTGTCATTGCTTGTTTTATTCTTCGCCGAGATGGGTTTCGATCGTTTTTGTCAGCTGGAATGGAGATTCCTTACAAAAAGGTAATTTTACAACATCATGTTGGACATCAAAGAGGAAATTCGAAATAATTTTTTGGGGCACCGTTCCTAGTGCAGCAACTCAGTCGTAATGGATTAGTCAGTAACCTTAACCAATATCTCTTTTTCGTGATCCTTGTCTCAGATATAATATTTTTTTCGTTTGTTTTATCATTAGCTGATTTCAACGAAACCGTGGTCACCAATGGCATTCATTATTCATTACAGTCGTACTATGCAAAAATACACATATTTGAAACTTTACATCTTGATTTTTATAAAATTTGTTTTCATATTTTTTAAGGTACCACTCTTACATACTTCAATCAGTTTGATGTCATTTCTGATCTATTGCACGGAAGCAATTACCCCAGGCAGCTCCGCCACCGTTGGTAGCCGAGAACCCCAAAGAACCCTATCAGTTAACCGGGTTGTTTTTTAGTATTTTATAACAAATGTATCTCTTGTAATGATAATTTAAAAGACACCTCACAACACTGACACATGTCCTAGGGCGTCCTTGAGATGCACCTGCCCCTCTCTGCGAGGAAAGGTCTTCCGTCGCGGTCTGACTGCCTGTCGACGCATTAGAGAAACGGCCATAAAATACACGCGCCAGAAATGGTTCTTTAATAACAAGGTGTGGTTCGATAATATCTCCTATGTCTACACATTTAAGGACTTTGTCTGAGCGATTGTGCAGACATCTGGTGGCTACCGCGGGAACAGCGTTTAGGTGCGTATCTCTGCACGTCATCTTGTCGGGCTAATGACAGAGAAGCCGTTGCCAAGCTTCAACTCAATTTCGCGTGATAGTGTCTGATACAAAAGGTGGCGTTTCGAATTACTCGAGTCCGTGAGACAAACAAGAGATATTGATTCTTTGTATGAGAAGACACTGAAATGACGAGCAAAATTCTTTTGTTCTTCATCTGTGTCATCTTCCGGGTTCGACTCCTTTTACATTGTGATCCTTTAGAAAAGAAAGAGGACTCAGATGTTTACTGTTGAAGCTAGGGATTTGAACATAAATTGAGGAAGTATTCTGTCAGAAACACGACACCAAAATTTATAATATTATATTTAGAATAGAAATATGCGAATTGTGAACATCGCTCTTCAGGAAATACAATGGTCTGAGTCAACCTGAGCAAAATATCTTTCGAAACAAAAGAGGTTCTCGAATTTCAAGAACGTAATGCTAACAAAAGCTTATTTCATTGTTATAGTTTTACAATTTTGTATAATAAAATAAACCATATCATATTTCTTTTGTAACAGCAACAGGAAGAGGAGACGTTGAGGAAGAGCTGTGGTAATATCGTAAATCTAAACATGTTCATGGTTGCAATTAGTTTATTGATGAAGGTTTTTTGATCAAATAAAATTTAATTTATCATATCCCTTCTAATAATTATGTACTACATGAGTGCTGCCTTAGTACGTCACTAACTTGCTACAGTAACATATTTTGCGCTAAATTAAAATAATGTCAGTTTTCTAACACTTGAACGAAAAACCCCCAGGGAACTTATATCTAGTAAGTATGTGTTTGGCAAACACGGGGCCCCGAGCTGAGTCTGGCATTACTTCCAGTTACTTGTGCTAGGATCCTTCCTTTCTCTTTCCTGACCTCCCTTTGTCACCTCTTGTTCTTTTCGATCCCGACGCTATTAGGGCTAGGGTATATTGTAATTCAATAGGATTTTTAATGGGTTTGGTTGATTCATTCGGCGAGTCCCACACGCGGGGAGAGTCATGTTGGCTCTCCTTAGTGCGTAACTGCATTTTCCCTACCTGTACAAAATTTTAGGGCTCCAATGACCTCGATGTCGACGAGCCGTAAAGCCCCACAAAAAAAAATTGAACGAAAAGACGTACTATGAAGCGCCTCCAAGGCAGGGATATCAAGAGAACGGCACGCGAGCGAAGTTGCGTTCCTCCGCGTGCCCAGAGATCCAAAATTCCTTTCCTTACCTCCGCAACCACGCAATGAAATTAACGAGTTGGTGGAAACATCACAAAAAGTCTGGAGGTGAAGAAATTTATTTAAGTTTTGATTATAGGCAATATCAATAAGGGAAACGAAAATCATTCTAAATAACAATGTACTACGTTTTGATTCGTGAAACTTTTGACTTGACCGTTCAGGACTACTCTTCTTAGCTAGTTACCAAATGTTTCACACAAAAAGTGCATTACTTCTGCGTCCATCTCACGAAGTCACAGGCAGAGGCGGATCAAGAGAGACTCACTCGCTCTCAAATTTCATCTCGATCTGTTCCGTCCCTCTATGATAGTCTACTGACCAACACTGGCTGAAGCCGGACTTATCAGACAGCGCGCACGGCGTGCCCTACCTGAGCACGCTTGCTCTGATGCCCGTAGGTGCTGTCATTGACATCCCAGCTCTAAGGGGTCATCCATGAATTATGTAACGCACTGTAAGGTTATGGGATGGGTTTATTGATACCGTTTATTTATATCACGGCGTGATAGAGGGGTGTTAGCCTTGGTGTCACGAAATGCTAAGTTCTATAGGGTATTTGTTATAGAGTGCTTTAACCTTAAAGTTCGTCTCTTTATTCCATGTAATGAACTGCTCCGTGAAAGCACAGAGCAATTAGGAATGAACAATGAAGTTGGTGAATTTTAAAATTTGAGGGAGAGGTAAGAGGCATCGTTACTGGCATGTTACAGAGGAGTGAGGGGTGCTAAGTACGATATTTTTTTCCGTAACGATATTTATATACTATTTGCAAAGGAAGGTGGCAACTTAAAATACTTCCCGGAACTCTGCCGGTCCCTCCTCCACTAATGAGCACACCGTTTGTTCTCTCCTGAGTTATACTCTGTCACCTACTGGACCTAAAAAATTGATTGTTACTTTTTTGCCATTTAAAGTTCTTTTTGCAATCTACATACAACTACAAGTAAAATGGATATATTATTATTACGAAAAAATTCGTTCATATCCTATATAATTACGACAAAATGAAGGGTGTATGTAAATTTATTTCTTTTATTTACGGTTGATTCTATCGTTTTCAATTTTATCGTAATTATAGTGTATTTGAACTCATTTTATCCGCAATTTAATGTATAATACAAATATTCCATTAAATGGTAATACAACGCTAAAGAAAAAAATAACTTTGTTAAATTTTGGGGTTCAGTTGGTGTCCAGAACCGGAGAGGACAAACGGTGTGCTCATTTGCAAATAGTATATTTGTATGGAAAAGGTCATCCTCCCACACGCCTCAAATTCCACCTTTGGTTCTTTTTATACGAAGTGTACCATTAAAAATATGTGCAGTGCATAGATCCGGATAGAGCGGATGGTATGGAAATAATACAATACCACAAGAGAGAACAATTGCCATTCATTCAATATAAAAAATGGACACATAAAATATCGACAAAACACTTGAGTATTGAAAAAAATTCATAGTTGGTGAGTCGTTACATAAAAATGTACTCAAGACAGATGGTCTTTGGGTCATTGCTATATCATTATTATTATTAACCCCAATGCCGTACGCGTAATATTTATGTCTCAACTGAAATATTCAACCACAAAAACAGTAATTAGGGAAAACTGGAAACAGTTGAGTACTGTGAGAAAGTATAACAGCACCTGTAGTTTGTTGAGTCAAAACAACCCACAAACACCTTCTCTAATGATAATATTAGTTTATGTCATGAAAAACTGTTGGGTGTTGTTAAGAAGATATTAAAAATAAATATTTTGATTGCTTTAAACAATTAAAATTCAAGTATGTCTTCATGTTAAAATCTATAATGTTATAAAAATATTTCTTTAAAAATATGTTTGTCGAGTCTTAAATGTTTGAGAGTGTGAATAAATCAGTAAAGTTTTTTTTAAAATATCGTATATTATTTTTAAAAACTTAAATATTGATTCAGCAAAAGTAACTAAGTGGCAAAACTATGGAACATTCACTTCATCACCTTTTCGAAATAAAAATCACAAAGAAACTAATCGTGTTTGCCAGAAGAGGTGCCTCGATTCACACCACGAAACAGGACGTCACGAAAAGAAGATTAAATGAATAAAATCCGAATGCAGGTTAAGAAATTAAAAAAAAAATATTAAAAAATAGTGATTATTATGTGAAAATAAATGAATTGTACTATAATCCTTTCCACTAACTCAATCAAAAGATGTCTCGAATTGCAAGTAATTTTCGTATATCAAGGAACTGCAACTTCACTGAGCAAAACAAAGTAAAAATTATATTAGCTCTCACTGCTTGTAAACTCATTTACAACTATGCTAACCGACAACATTTGTGTTGACCAGATTCCTCTCAGCAAAAAAATATCATACGTGATTTTTTAACAATGTAATTTAGAACTTGTAAAATGTAGTACAATAAATTCACTTACATTTTATTCAGCTTTTCCCTTTTTGGTTTCCTAATTTACCTATAAGAAAATCAGACTCATCGCCATACGAATGATGTCTTAATTATAATGATGAAAATAGGAAATACAACATTTCAAATGTTACGGTAATGGAATATATATTTACTATTATACTTACATGTTTAGTTTTAACAATATGTATAATTAAAGATGCAGCAATTATAGAAAAACAGCATTATGTTAAACAATTCTTGTGCCCCTCCGTGGCTACGGTGTCAGCGTGCTCGCTCGTCACCAAATCATCCCAGTGGGGCAAGAAAACTTTGTAGCTTTTCATTTCTATCTCAGTTCATATAGCTGTGGTGTTTTTAAAGTTCACCCTCCGGGGTTAACAACCGCAGTTGTAATACTCGGATACAGCTATCTAGGTTCTATCTAGACGCTGTTCCCCCAAAAATTCACGATGTGTGCAGTAAATAAACTCGCACAGAGCTGAGCCTTACTAACACTCGTCATCGTGGTCCTTAATTGGCCTATTCGAGAATACATACATACAATTCATGTGATACAATTTGAGAGAGCCCAAGACTTACAATGAACTGAGTCCCTTAAAACATTCACAAAGGGAACATAAACGTATAAACACCATATCTCATAAATTCATGCTCAAATTTACAATGCTCGTAACTTTCGATAATTGTTCATTTAACTTTCGAATACAAAATGCGATATGATCAGAACTTATCGTACCACTATCCAAACCATCGAATATACTTGTGAAGTATTAGGCAGATATAACATATAATTATATTTTTCTCTTAATGAATGGACAATAATTTATCATTATTTCATAGTTTGAAAGTTATATTAAAGTTTTTTTTTAAATTGCGTAGTTTCTTTAACTTTGACTTATATGAATATATTCAAAGTCAAACTGTTCCACAACTGGCCTCGAATGTAGCCAAGGGTTATGCGGAGGGCACAGCTCCGCAATTACTAGGCCTCGGCACTAGGAGGAGGAGATGTGACCAGCATCTCGCTCCGGCCGGTACTCAATTTACAGCAGGCTGAGTAGTCCTGGGACTCAGTCTGGATGTTGGGGTGTGATGAAAATCGCCTCCCCATCGGAATCAAACCCCGAACTTCCAACCTGCAACTTAGCGCTCTAACCAATGAGCCACGCTGACTCCGTAAAAGTGCAATTGCAAAAAGAAATTTTGAAGGTGCTCATGAATATATCAAAACACAACATTCAGGATACGAATGGGAATTAGCCCTTAAATTCTGTACAGGAGACCCAATGGGCCGATGCCTCACGTCGGGAACCTTTATTTCCTATTATAGATGTCACGTGCTGCCCAGTCTCATCCCTGCTTCGGACTTTCGTTGAAAATTCGAGGTTGTAAATCGAGAAAACAGGATTTCATTCTTCCCCGTATATCAAGTTATCCCTGAACTTTCAGTAACATCCTGGATACACTATATACAAAACAATTTTCTATTGTTCAGTTGCGTAAATTTGACCTTTAGAAGTCAATTCCATAAAATTATCAACGAATTAAAATGCCGTGAGCATGTCTCATTTAATTTTTCGATTATGAAGTTAAACATTGTTTAAT
This sequence comes from Laupala kohalensis, assembly GCA_002313205.1. NCBI lineage: Eukaryota > Metazoa > Arthropoda > Insecta > Orthoptera > Trigonidiidae > Laupala > Laupala kohalensis. Next base: position 613,632 of record NNCF01126794.1, read on the forward strand.
TAACTTTTTATATTCGTATACCATAATTAGTGGGGGTGTTAAATACAATAGTTATTAAAACACTTTGAAATTGGCGCGAAAAACTGTCAAGTATCAAACATTCATAATTTTATAAGTGCAATAAACGTGGTCTACTCAAAATTTCCCAAAAAATGCATTTTAAGGCATTGGGAGTGGTTGGATGAACGATTTATATGGATCGGATTGAGAACACAATCACTGTTGAATTTTTTGTGATAACGCGATGTACATGACGGTACCTTTGCCATAAACTGGATAGCAAGCAAGTTATCTTGTTTTAGGCGAGCAATTACTGTAATTAAAATACATTGTTAAAATAATGTTCTACTGGCAATATTTGCTTTTGTAGACCTACTTTAAATTTGTGTTTTAAATTTTATTTATTCCAACTCCCCTCTCCATCTGAGATACATTTCGGGGTATAGTTGAAGTCCCTGTATGAATTTTAGAAAGTCACATTATACTGGTTCAGTGTGAGATAAGTTAACCTAATGGATGAGTACGAATCTAATATGACCTCCGAGGCTCGTTTTGTAGTTGTTGGAGTCTTCATTTCAAAATTATTTATCTCCACTCCTCTTTCAGAAGGACGAGGTGTTTGAGATCGGTCGGGAGTTTGTGACTTGTCAATTAGCACCCTCGGGAAGTACGTTTCCATTATTCATCACCAGAGCGCTCCACCTCCTCGCCTCAAATGTGACGTTTATTGTATCAATCTACACTTCGCTCCCAAAACCATACACTTACTAATTCGGATAGTACAATTTCTATTCAATCAATCAATCAATCGCGTGCTTCGTTAATATATCAGAATAATACAAAAGAGTATTATTTGTATTTTTTGAATTTTTGTCTTTCAAGATATCTCAACAGTTTCCACAATTCACCATAACATTGGCATATAAATCATGGAATTACTATGTCTATTACTTCTGTTTTTTATTTTGTTAATTAATAAACTTTTGGAATAATTTGTTCTAAGGATAAGATCACATCTTTGGGTCACAAAGCTAAAATCATTTATGAGTCCACGTCTCGACAAAAATGGCTATGTTGAGCAAAATTACATTGTTCGGTGTTTTTGCAATATGAAGGTGAGTTCGTCTTTTGTATAAATTATTATTTTCTGAACATGTTTTTCGCTTCAACCAGATCAACTCCGGGCGGCTCTGACATCTGGCATGTCTTTGTGAATGTGAACCTCGGTCCACCTACTCTACGGAACCAGAATGAACATATAATAGTTTTCTATATTATACCAATTGTTGTTTAACATTGGAGCGGAACAACGTATTCCCTTCGTTCGAACGGACTGAAAGGACCTCACAGATGGAAATCCAATTTACTCTATTTAAGATCTTCACGCTGTCCTTTCTTTGACGAGCACACGCCCTTCAACTGGTGCCTGGAAAACCGAAAGTGCGGAGTTGTGGAGGCGATGGAGTGGCAGGAGTGAAAAGGAAAGTCTCTGTCACAAAGGAATTGTGCTGCTGAGGGTGAGGAGGGGGGGGGCGAATGGACACAGGGTTCATGCAGGACAGAATGGAAACAAGTAGATAGACATGATGATGATTTCGGAGGCGAAAAAATGTATATCCAATGATATAAAACAGTGCTATCTGACCAGCGACCTGCGAATCTCTTTTTACGGTCAGTTATTGTACATTTTGCATAAAATTTTTCATCAAACGTTGTGGGGTATAATAATAAATCTGTTTTTTTATGTTAATTAGGGCTTCAGGGCTCGCCAACATCAAAGTCATTAGAGGTCTTGCAGGAATCTATCAATCTATGCTATCAGAATTAATTTTGTACGTGGCATGTCCGGTGAGAGAAAATAGACAATGGTGTTCGGTATTATACCGCCCTACATTACAATATAAACATTACAATACATTACTATATATTAAAAATACTTTCTAAAAATAAAAAACTACACAATTTAATTTCTCCAGCATTAAATAATATAAATTAGTTGATGAGAATAATAATATCGTGTTACAAATAAATAAATATAACCTATTAGATTTATTCGTCGGGCTACATTTTACCAAATCCCATCCCGTGCCGGAGATATAGATCGAAAGTGTATAGAAAGTGGCCCGCGGGCTAAGATAAGTTGGACAGCGCAGATGTTACAATATATCCAACATTTCTTATGTTTTTTTTTCTTTTTTTCTGCCACCGAGCATTACTCACTTGCAGATTAATAAATATTATTATTACAAGTAAAAAAAACTATTCTGTTTAGTTTTCCTCAATGTTAAAATATATTTCGTCAAATTATTTTTCTCAATTCTCATCGGTTGCTTCAGATTTTGTCTGCATACCCAGGTAACCTCACAGCTAATTTTGTGAAAACAGTTTTTGCAAATTTATTTTGTAATAATTCTTGTCTCATATTAGGGAAAAAGAAAAAGGTGATTGAAACCGACGTCTTTGGACAACTTTCTTAGGTGACATGGGTACCTAAATCTAGGCTAGCGTCAAAAGACCAAGAAGGGAAATGACCTCAGATAGTGCCTTTATCCCCTACATCCTTATGGAGGGGATTGTTAAATGTTCATTTACCTTTAAATTGGTGTCTTAGATTCATTTTATATCAATTTCTTCTTGTTCTCAATATTAAACATTACATATTCATTCTCTGTAAAAATATTTTTTGGTATGTACGAACATGTCTAGATCGAATTGATTGGATTAGCATTGATTGATATGGAGATAATTGCCTCGGTTTTCTTCCGTTTTGTATTCGCCGGACGGGTAATCGATGAGAACCGAGGCATCTGCACCATTTTACTTCTCCGAATATTCTCATCGCTCAAACAAACCTCGATGATTTCCTTTTCTTCTTCACCTCTTTCTACATTCCAAAATAATTTCTTCTAAAAGCATACTTCTGTAAATACATTGTTCATGGAATATGTCACGCTGCGCCGTAGGGAGTGTCTGTGATGTGAGTTGTCACAAAAATATGTAGCTTTTTGCACTCGGTGCATCCTGCTGTAAAAAACGCAGGTTTTAAATAATATAATGAAACTTTATTACTGAAATAGCACACAGTTGATGACTTGTTTCCTGAACTATACTTTGTCATATGCAATATTACCTGCAGCGAATAAATTTCAAGAGTTCTTGCTCCTTTGGAAAGGCAAGACTCGACTCTTCTGACCTCCCCCCCCCCCATTGCCATGAATACTTTCGCAAAACGGCGAGAATCCAATGATGGGGTTTAGGTAAATTGGGTTCAGGACCATTGAAAATATTCAGTTAAATATATATTCCAACTTCTAGATGTAAGTTAAGAATTTGAATTCAAATGTTACATTTTAATATTCTGGAATCAGCTTCGAGGAGAACTACGATGAGAATATTCAATGCGTTGACAAAGTTTTATTTTCGTTCAGACAATTAATAGCTGAGGAGACGGTAAAACTTTGGCGAAAATTTTCATAAAACTCAACAGCACCCCAACGCTGTGAAGTAAAAGGATCTTTATTTCTATATTTTTTAAAAGCAAGAAATATGTAATTGCAAAAAGTAATATGGACTAAATATGATATTTAGTCGTTGGATATGTTAACTATTATATTTGATGCACTGAATGTTTAACTAATATATAATATTCTGGCTCCTGGAATATTATAGAAAAATACGCTTAGAATTCAATCAGTAAGAACCAGGTATTTATGTTTATTATCTAATGAATGCTATTTAAAAAATATGCTCAATGTTTTGTTCTTGTTGATATTGAATACTCAGAATAATCAAAGAAAAAAAATCCAATAAAATTTAAGGTATCTCTGCAAGGAATTTCTATACCTATTTAAGTTATTGTAATAGGTACAGTTATCATAAAAGGTAACTCGGCCCTACGACAGTAATTCCATGCCATTCACCATGGACAACAATATGTCTAAGGGACTGCTTACTATAAAATTGTGGAAAGTGGAGTATGCATTGAAGTCTAGATGGAATCAAATATGATCACATCAATACATGAACGTCAATATGTTGAAGTCAAGTATTGAATTTAAGATGGGAAATAATATTATTGGAGTATCTATGTACTCAATTTTACTCTTTTTGAACTTTTGAGTTAAGATCAGTATCAGTTCATATATTCGCCAACGTTTTGAAAATATATTTGCTCTAGGCTCATATATCTAACACTCTGCCATACGTCTCCTGTTACTCAATTCTTACTTCATAAAGATAAGTTGCATTGCATTAACACACATGCACAACACTTATCAACTGTTGATTGCAATTGAAAATGCCCGATTATTCTTTGTGAGGATAGTTAAATTAAGTGACTCACTAATACGTATAACTAGCATTGCAGCAAAACTTCGAAACTTGTTTCCCCTGAATTCAACTCTTACGATCGGAGTAGTAAAAAAAGTAGATTATATTAATCTTTTCTAATCGAGGTGAAATGTTACTCAATAATACGGATCAAAAAATAGTATTACCCTAATGTGTCCGGGGAATGCGGAATCACGAATATATCTCGTGACTCGTTAAATATAATATAAATATAAACTGTCGAAAAACATATATGTCAAAAAATAGTTAAAATATGCGTATGACCACGTGGAAGACAATAAGTAATCTACTCTCCGGAAGCAAGCAAGGGACCACCCCATCAATCCGATCAAGGGCTGTAAGGCGGATTTAACACTCCTAACAAAAAAAATAGTTCGCTAGGTGTTATATAATATTTAATTTTGCAATAATAGTTGAATTGCCAACTTCCTCCCCTTCCGTTGCTACGGGTTTCAGGTACTTTTTTTCGCGGCAGAAAGTTCTTGAACTTTCGTAAACTGAGACTTGAGTTGTTCCAAGACATTATCACGTGATTCTCTCTGGGAGCTGGGAGTCGTGCATGTTGTTGGGATAGTGCGTTGTGAACCTCAGCCCCATTTCTCCCAAATGCCAAAGAAGCTTAGGTCCCGCCATGTCACTCCGCCCGCTACCCACCCGTCCGTCCACCTGTCTGGGAAGCGCATGTCTGCCTTAATAGTCTTTGGGACGGTTCAACCGATTAACTTGAAATTTCTACCGTGTATATTTTGGGACCGGGTCCTTTTTTCATCACCTGACCGGAAGGCGTCGGTCTGTGGAAGTCACACCTTCAGCATTGAGATGACGTTTGAAGAGTGGGAAGAGTGGGGGTTTGGGCTGGAGATGCTCCGAGAGCACAGCGAAATCTTTTTCTTATATTGGTACGACTGGGTACGTGTTAACATCTGAGTAGTTGTTTTGAAAAATTGAAAAATACTATATAAAATTTTATGTTGAAAAATCTTTAACAGAACCGTTGGGGTACGAAGCCAGGGTGGTGAATTGGGGGACCCACTCCCCCTTTCGAAACTGTTTATCAGTTCTGATGAAATTACACATTGTCAGTATAAAATATTGTTAATGTGACAGTCGCTAAGTAATAGACAATGTGAATTAAACAATTGAACAGATTTAAATCGTTTTAAGAACAACTGACTTACAAGTTAACATTGATAACTCTTTGGCAAGGTATTTTGTCCCCTCCCGAAATAAATCTTTGGCCGGAGACCTGGTCTACAAACAAAAGGGATTCGAACCCAGGGCCGTCATTTTTTCAAAACAAAAAAGTCTTCCAAAGCTGGAGGCCCCGGATTCGAAACCTGGTCCTGTCTCCCATTCTCATTCAATGTAAAATCGTTATAGAAATAATTCTTGGAGGTATTCAATTACGGAAAAGCCATAATTTTCAACCAACACGGGTCTTCTTCGTATACTTTAACCTGATTTACAAATTTCTGAGACCCGCGACTTCTTTATTTTCCGATCATTTCAAGTGGCGCCGCATAAAAGTATAAATATGCATGAAAGAATAATTCAAGTCCAGGTATTAAACATTATATATTATATGGAATTATAAATTTATTATAAAACAAAATGTAATTATAAAATAAAGATTTACTTACCCCCATGGGGAATGAACTTCAACTTCAACAGTACAGGGAGTCTCCTATCAGCTTCAAAAACTAAGGATTGGTCGTTTTTCATTAATCTTATGAATCACTTTCCTTGGTGTGATACACCCATGAGGGAGTAATTTGGTCTGGAATAGCATTAAAGACAGTATTTTTCCTCTTGTTTGAATGTCAAGTGTGCAAAATTTTATCATGCTCTGAAAACACTGTAGGTTTGTGTAAGAGATAGACATGCAGACAGACACTCATCTTTATATATAGAGATTTTATGTCGTCGAATGCTGTGGTAGGGTGTCTGGGAGCCACGGGGTAACCTTTGCGAACTTCTACTTTACAGCGAAGAGTTCGTCCAATGGTTGCGTTGAATTGAGAGCGCAAGGATGGTTTGGTTAATACTTTCTCGAACAAAAGAAATTGCTCATTTTCGAGAAAAGGTGTAGCAATATTCATAGTTCTCAAATTTGCTCATTCGAATGGAATGTCAGAAAAAAACCTGATTGATTGGGTATAATTCATGGAACTTCATCGATTGCAAAGTGTTAATCTGAATATTTAAAAATGAAATATTTACAAACGTGTAATCGAGAATCTTAAAATATTTATAGATGAGTATACTATGTGTACATCTGCAAGACGCAGATGAATGTAAAAGAGAGCTGTAAATGTAAACTACCAGTTAAATGTCATCTGAGATTTGAGCAGCTTTATCCTCAGCAATTTAAACTACAAATAATTGTGGTTTGAGATTGTCTCGTATTTCCTTAGTAATGTAATACAATGACCATGAGGAAAATTACAAATTTCGAGACTGTTATATTACTTATGTTACATTCAGCAGGTTAAAACCAGTACAAAGAGAATGTCTGTCCTCCAACCTTTATGTTAAACCTTTTAAGTATTTTATGACAATAGCTCAGATGGGGTCTTTCCCCCATCACATGGGATTAAACATGAGCTGTATATACACGTATTATAACAACAGTCTCGAAATTCGTTATTTTTATCATGGTCACTGTTCATGACATGGTGTTAAATTATAAGTGCACGAACACATATAATTTTTCTTTATAATGTATATAACCAAAACGTACCTTATTTTGTGCTATAAATTCTTTATATGAACTAGATCATCAGAAGCAACATTACTTTATATATATATATATATATANTCTATAATGATTATTTCTTATATTTTCATGTATGAGAAAAGATTATCATTTATTTTTGATTTACCTGAGCTATATTTGATGTCGAAAAAAAGTGAAACAAATTAGAAACCACTGTCCACTAAGGTATTCACCGAATCCAGAGGGTGAATCACAAAGAAAGGAAGGTCTAACACGGTTCATGGATCTAATGAGAAAATCACTCCTGTGCAAACTGAATCACAACGTGTAAAGATAGCTGGGAATCCCACTCATTGGGAGTTAGCATTATCGCTGATTCTGTTTTCCAACGGTAATGGTAAACACGCCCTTAATATCCTTCGTAGTATGATCCCTCGGGAGTAGATAAGCATCTGCGACAGTCCACGAAGATCGGTGGGGAATCAGGTAAACAAAGAGATCGAAGGCGGATAGCCGTCTGACCCCGCATTGTTGTTTTGAAGAGACCTCACGTCAGGGGGTGGGGGTCGGACGAAATAGGGGTTGGCGAAGGGGTGTGCAGAGGGATTGTTGAAGGGTATGGGAACGCAGTGCGATGTGTCTATAGAGGAAAGAATAATGGAACTCAGGAGTTATTGAGGGGGTGGAATTGTTGAGGATTTTCCGTAAGCGCGTTTGTTGAGACAAATATCGAACCATTCATTTTCTATGATGAAGTAGGGTCTATTGCCCAATCAGAATCAGAGTTCACAAGAATTTTCTGAATAATATCCCGTTCGAGATCCAGTGTTTATCAATTCCCCCATGATTCGTAATTTCTAAAAATCACCGAGTCTACAAAGGAAGTGAAGGTGGTGTTTGTTATTCCAGCAGGCAAATATTGAACGTTTCGCTTCGAACGCTCGGGACTAATGTACTCAATGGAACGTCTGCCGAAGAACTTAATGGAAGCGGTAAAAACTGGCGTTTTCTGACTGACAATGTGGAACGTCGAATAAAACATTTGCCCCATTTACGTTTGTCTTTATGTTCAATCCGAGAATCCCATCATTTATGCTGTGTTATATCAAAACATATACTTATTATCTAATTTAAGAAAAAATATTTTTTCATATTAAGAAATTTGAGAACATAATACTTGTTTTTAAAGACAATCAAAGTAAAACCATTTTCCTAAAAAAATTAACTACCAACGTGTTGGCATTAATTTTTTGAATAGCCCGAAATCGATTGACCTTATTCTATAAATTGTGATTGAACCTCAAGAATTTTTGCTGTTCTTTAGAACGTTCAATCCAATACTTTCCTAGGCCAATAGAATCAAACTTAACCGTTCTGCATTTAGTGCCTGTTGCACCCCATAAAATATTTACATTAGAACAATAATTATTTTTGTACTAAAAAATTATATTACTTGAAATTATATTTTTTGTTCTAAAAATTAATATTACTAGAAATAGTAATACTTAAAATTATATACTATTATACTAAAAATATAATTTGTACCTATGCTTGAATTTTATGTGGTTTTAAACAAGGAGGAAGCAAATCACACCTGATAAACGTTTTTTTTTCAATTACAGAAACTACCCCGTGTTTCAGGAGGAAGAGGCATTCTGTCAATAGTAGTATGCTACAAGTATACTAAGCTGGCAATATATTATAACTGCATTCCAGTAAAATGAGACCAGGAGCGAAGGTACCAGTGGATAAATTGAAGAAATAATAGGTACGGAGAAAGAAATTAATGATCAATATTCTCGATAATCCTATACTTCATCCATATTCATTTAACCCTAATGCACATAAAGCTAAATTTCAAGTTTAAGAATTATATGTGTGGAATACAAAGTTTAGTTTCTGAGAATAGAGATGAAGTTTTTTTTAAGTATGCAGTTTTTAATCGATTTGAAGAGTAACTATCCATATCAAAAAAGTAAGATACACTGGGCATTTTAAGCTAACCCTAGCAATATAGGATCTCGTTTCTCAAAAAAGACAAGGTAAATTTGGAATTTTGGCCGAATGAAAATTAAAAATTTTCTCTCTCTTTACAAGGATGTGGGGCCGTGAAACTACAAAATCCGGTGCGTGTTTTCACGCTGATATGGAATAGTCGCATTAAAGGAGAGGAAATCTGGACCAGTTCGTTTTGAGGGCTGAATTTTCTTGCTCCTCCACCATGAGAGTATTTCAGTTACAAAGTGATGATCGAGTTTATGAATTTGTTGAACTTAAAATCCAGCTTTTTGCATCACTTCTTTTCTTGAGGGATTTTTCACGAAAACTGAAATGAGATATCGTTGCAGTCCTTTCCAGCTTTCAACACAGCGCCTCCTAAAGTTTGGAAGCTGTTCTTCAGGGTCCCAAGTAATTTCAGTAAATACATGGTGACAGTGGTGATGGAGATGCAGTGAACAATGCGGTCGGCTTGGACAGAAGCAGTATTCGTGACGGAGTCGTGGAGGAGGGGGGGGGAGGGTCAGTGGAACCACTTCGCTCCGGCCGTCATCAGCCTCCGCGGCGCGGCTTCGTCTCAGATGGAGTTGTGTTTTTGTGTTTTGTGCTAAGGGGCTGTCGGTAGGGGGTGGGTGCAGACGATCGGCGGTCATCTCTTTTGCCCTGGCCTGTCACCGCCTCTCCCCAAGGGGGTCCTCCGCCCAAAACACTCATCGCCTCGCAGCCACTGGATATTTGCTCTCTTGTTGTCTGGTCCAGATGCCGAACATTCTTTACCGGGCAGATACTTTAATATGGGGTTTTTATTTTGAGCAGAAGAATTGCTTCCTCAGGACAAATGGACGTGTTTACTACATTTTCTGAAAAAAAGTCACAATTGCTCTGCCACCATAGTGTGATACATTTCGGTAAGTAGTAATTGTTGTAGTAAATGTTATTAGTCACTCGTGTACTTGTATGAATATTATGATTAAGGCAGGTATTTGCCTTCCCCAGACTATCATCACGGGTAAGAAACTGTTGGTTTTGGTGGTTACTGCGAAGAGTGTGCAAGTGTTATCACCATGTCGCAGCAACTGTCCGTATCAACAAGAATTAACAACTTGTCAAAGATTAATATTTAGAAAGGCACTATCCACAAATAATTATCTACACGCATAAATACTGGGTATAATTAACAAAAATTTACAAACGCTCTTTCAAAATTTTGGTTTGTTGTTCCTCCGAAAACTTTTGATGACATATCGAATGAGCCATGCCTCCTGGAAATATGTGTAAACGGCCGTTTTACCATCATATCCTAGAAGACCCCATCATCTCTGCTCAAATGTTTTGGTTCAGTCTTGTCGTTTCCTCTTCAGTTTAAGTAATTCAAAGCGTCGCGAACACGATTGCGCAAATGCGTGGAGTGAGATTTGGGTAAGAAGAAATAGTCCTTACTGAGGGAACAGACGCGTTTATTTCTGTCAGATTGTTATGTGGCTTTACTTTGCACTTGACAGGGTCCCCGTGTTTACTTCTGATAGGTGACATCTCTGATACATCGATCACTCACACCTGATAGAACTTAAAATGTTCACTCTGAACTTAACTTGACACAATTTCATTATTCCCGGCAAGGACTTGAAACTTGGAAATCTATATTCTCCCACTTTGCGAAAACATTCACTCGTAGTGTAATATACCGTACAGAAACCAGATTATAGATAAAATGAATTAGAATACCTATTATTTCCAATAAGTTTAAAATTTTTGTCTTAAAAAGGGATTCGTGATGTGTGGTTATGGTAATACACGCGCCACCATACAGCCAAAAATGGGTTCTATCCGTGCCCACATCGTCAATGTTGTCCCATGGTGCTATCCATTTGCGCGCATTACGACGCGTGATGCAACGCTGGTGAAGCGTGCATGGGGCAAAGTTAAGAGACAAGTCTAAGAGAATTGGATCACGTTCACCCACGAAAGTGAATCGGTTCATTCAAGGAGCTACTTTCGTGCAACAGACCTCAAGTAACGGAATGAAATTGCACATCTCTCAATTAGTTCTGAAAACATACCCGTGTTACCAGTGCTGCAGAAATGGATAGCACCCAACATTCGTATTCTAGTCCAAGCGCGAGTTGCTTACCCTAGGCTTGAAGTTGGTCAAGAAAACATGTGACGTTCGTGGAATAAACAAGTTCACTTGTGCTTGACTGAGCGTTAAAAAGCCATTTTGCGGAAAAGCAAGTTTTGAGTGAAACCCGTTAGAGGCTGACACCAGGTGACAGGCGATTGTGAAAGAGCTCTCATTCAAACGTCGCTCCGTGAGATGAGCGCGTATAGAGGAGGGATTGGCCTCAGCTCTCCAATCACGCCGTCCGCATGAGAAAACGTGTGCGCCAGTGAAGAGGAGCGCAGGCAGTCCATTTACGCGCTAATCCCGTTCCTTGTCACGCGGTCATGAGGAAATCCGAAAAGGCGATTGGAGTCAGCGACTGCAACACGGATTATCACACATAATTTAATCACTGATCGCTAAGGATATTTGGAAGGATTTTCCAAAGCAATGTAATCATTACCGTAGTACGAGTTACCGGTTTCCGCACAACTGCTCAAGAAAAGATTACATCGAGCTAGAAAAATATGTTTGGAGTTCCGCAATTAATTTACGAACCAAAAATATCATAAAGTTAGTTTTTATATCCTATTTTCCAGATCCTACCTAAATCTAAAAAACAACTTTTCCATGTTCTACGTATACAGTACTTCGAACAAGTGATAAATTTTCATTTCATAATTATTGGGGATAATATATTGCGTATTTATTTCATTTTATTTCTTTATTGTGCTAATACTCTGCATGTGTTTTGCTATTGTTGTTATGTTTTGTGATACAGTATATAGTTGTTTATTTGGAATAAATTTGCTTAAATATTTCCATATATTTACCAATTATATTAAACATATTCGTGTCCCGCATAAGATACCACTCGAAAAATAAATTACCATAAACTTTTCGGAATAGTTTAATTTTCCAAACCTCGCGTGTTACACGAATTTACTGACAATAATGTAAAGAGGGAAAAATATTTTGCGTGAGATCCAATTGACGACAGTACACTACAATTATTTTCTCGAATCCGATGTTTTATGTACTCGTTCGTCGTTATGAAAATCTGAATATGTGAATGTATCACCAATAATAATAATAATAATAATAATAATTATTATTATTATTATTATTATTATTATTATTATTATTATATTATTACTCGTTGAAGAATTTTGGCTGCAAGAGAGTACGTAAACTAGTCTTTCAAATTCACTCTTCCACCGGGTTGAAATATAAGAAGGAAATATACGTTTTTTGCATTAAATAAAAAAGTTGTAAATTTGCGTAACATCTCACATTCCGGGTGCGTTAGTTATTCATCAGATTAATTCCTCGTTTTTGACCCCGTAGTTATTTTAATTAAATTAAGTGATTACGAGAAAATTTTTGTATTCATGAATCAATAAATAAAATTAATTTAAATAGAAATGTCTACACTTTGGTGTATGATGCACGTGAATTTTTGATATTTAAAGAAATAGTTTAATTCTATTGGGTGTAATAGAATTATACTATTATTATAATGAAAATAAATATAAAATTTACTAAAATGTTTATAGGATTAAGGTCTAAAATGTTTATTGGATTGTGTTTTATTTTGACCTCTTCTCAATAATTGTAGAACTTATTCTTTAGTTTCGGATGGAAACGCAGCAAAATATCACGCAAGAGCGATGTTTAGATGTAAACACGTATTTTAACGTAACCATACAAGTGAACCTCATTTGTATGTCACTTCGTCAGGTCTCATGTACGCCAAGTCGCTTGGTATTCACGAAAGCAGCATCTTGTTGAACCGTTAGTAGTTTCTTTGTAGAGCACAACAGACTGCTGTCCATAGAGTCGAAGAGGCGGGGCATTGAGACAGAGGTGCAGTCTGGCTGGACCGATCTGTTCTCCAGGTCGCTGGCGTTTGACCGCGCCGCTACCGTCCATGGATCCCTCCCCCGCCTCTCTGCAGTGTGTAACAGCAGGAGAAGACAGGTCAAAATCGCTCCATGCTTAAGATACTCCTTAAAAACATAAATAAGGGGGTACTTTGTTTAATCTCTGAAATGGCAAAGAAATGTATTCGGTATTTCCTTATTTAAAATATAGAAACACTTTTATTATTTCCTTTGAACACTCCCAGAAATTAAGAAACATCACATTTACATAATAATATTATGAATATATTATCCCTATTTCTAAGGGAATGAAAATAGGTTAAAAGTGCAAACATTGCCCGTAAAGGTATGTTTTAGGGCCAAAGTATGTACTTAAATTAAAATAAATTCGACTTTTTTCTGTACTACGATGTATCGACTCTCCCATTTCAGTGCCAATGACTTCTCCGTGAAGGAAATAGAAGTCGTAGCTCCTAAATCGAGGGCTGTCGCTATTGCATTGCAAACATTGTGTCCATCCTCTTTAGCGATGGTGCACTGCGCGCAGCGGGGGAGCTGTGCAGTGTTCCGTCAACGGCTTCGCCACCACCGAAAATAAAGTGTTCCACGACGCGGGGCCGGCGGCGGAAGACGCGCACAAAGCGACGCGGATTGAGGTGTTTTTCTCGTGAGGCGGTGGTGCGCGGCTCTTGACATGGGGATGACTTCTTGATGAGTTTCTGCCGGTCGCCAGGGGGTGCGGGGGTGGCTGCTCTCCGCCCCTCCTTGCTTCGCAGTTTGCGTTGACGGCGCCCAGCGGTATGTTGGGACACCATGGACTGACGAGTGCAATTCAACCTTTGGGTTGGAATTTCTCGTACGTCATAGATCGATTCAGTCAGTATTCAAATTAAAGAAAATTTAGAAGCGGGAAACTTTTGAACCTTTTCTTTTCATATTTCAATCCAGAATTTCACAAAATTGTCCAGAAAATTTCATTACATTCAGGCGAGCGGGGGAGGGGGAGGCATTTCAAAAGACCTCTTAGTTGTTGTTTTTTGTAATTTTGTGTTAATTCTAATACACTATGTATATTGATTGACGTATTATAAACTTGCCTATAATTATTTTATTTATTTTTCTTATAATTAAATGATTTCTAGAGTGTCTTATTGTAATGTACATACTTTCCATGAAACATTGTTGTCACATTAGTTGAAATTAATGCTTAATTTTGGCAGTTATTATCGATAACCACAAGATAATTATTTTTCCCTGGTAGGAAAAAAACATATGATGTAAAAGTGGAGAAAAATAGTCAGAAGGAGGGTAATTGCATGGCTTCCCATCCCCTTTAATTCGAACACTGGATGTGCTCATAATAAAAATCTTCTTCATTCATATTAAGTCGGACCTCTCTTGACTGTGTATCAGTCCTCATCAAGCCCTAATTATACATTATTCTCAGGACGATCAACTTACGAGGAATGAGAAGTGCAATTTATAATAGAGAATAAATAATACAGTAAAGAAATTAGAATATTGCGAGAAAGGACACTTTTTACATATGGACAGATAACAGAATAACATAGTTTGAATTATAATATTTACTATTAACTGACACATCTATTTATTAAATTAAGTGAAATTTACACTGCAACATCAATAATTTGTTAAAATTGAAATTGTTCATTAAATTGTTATTTTAAATATTTATTCATGATGTGTGTTACTACACTATCGTTGCATTGTAGAAATTTGTATTTTATATAAAAAAAACTTTATTGTCAATTATATTGTCATCATATTTTATCGATCCCACGCTCGGATGAATGTTTATCTCTGTGGGAATGTATTACAGATTTTGTACTGCATACGATGGTAAATAAATAATATAATAAGAATAAGAATACTCTTAACTATACAGAATCGAGGTGCAACCATTTATGTTATCTTGTATGACGCGGTTGGAAGTAATATCTATCATACTAAGGGCTCTAATGACTTTGCCGTTGACGAGCCCTAAAGCCCCACAAAAAAAAATCTATCATATTTAGTGAAATCAAATGCTGTAAGGAATTATTTCGTGACTGAAAGATGCGAGTTAAATACAACCCCATCTGATATTTATATGTATCTATGTGTGAACTAAATTTCATAAAGATGTAAAAATGTATCCCACGATTTGAATATTAAGCATTTCATTTCATGTAATATTATAAAATATTCACGTATCCTTATAAATTCAGTATTGACTCGATAACTTTCACACAGAAATTTGATTGTATTTTGAGTCATTTACTCAGTTCCCAAAGCAACTGAAGTAATACAAAGTCAAGAATGATGTATATAAACATTACAACAGAAGTTGATTATCGAAACTCAAAAGTATCAAATAAAGTAAAAATTTCTGGAGATATTTTTGGAAAGTGGATCTTCTTTCGGCAAATAATAATACAAAATCATATATATTCTAAGGACCATTATCATGCAGAGCAAACATATTTTTCAACGATAGTCACTGGAGTGTTCTCGAGGTAATATATATTTATTACTTTCAAAGCAGCATTTTTTTTGTAAATACTTTAAATAGTTGAATATTCTTTATCCGGTGGGTTAAACATCCATCTCTTCATTTATTACTAATTCTTGATCCCCAGGTGTTACCGTGTATTTCGTTGAAAGTGATATAAAGGAGAAGAAATTGAAACATTCTTTGCTACGCGTAATATATCACACCAAAAATTACGTTTAAATTTCATTGTAAGTCGCGGAAGAATCGACAGCACACAAATGCTGCCTCGTTTTAGCACACACCGCTGTCATCTCGTAAAAAGTGCTGTATAGGAACCCCAGTGCGGTAAAAATCTATAGCGATGACGGGGACAAGAAACGATAAATGTCAACCAACAACTCAATTTGTAAGAACGCCCAAGATAAATCGCTTAAGGATATTCCCCTGTCGGAACGGGAGACCGTCGCTGGGACCAGGGAGCGATACAAAGGAGCCGCCGGTGGGCTTCCCCTCCTCCCTAAAATCTCGTGGTCTCCGTATTGCGAGCCGCTAATGTACTCATTTCGTCACGGAAGTACACACTGTTGCGCAAATATCTCCCGAGCGGAATAGTGTACCGGAACCGTGTTAAAATCAATAGAGCGACTTGCCACGAAAAACATATCAATTCAAAGTCGCGGTCCCTCGAGGTGTTTTTCGTTCAGCTAACTTCAGGTATCCAGACGACGCAACTCGCCACAATTGCACCGTTTCGCGGGTTCGAAACTTTGAGCACATCCGCTCTTTTTAACAACAATTTCTTGGGATTAGGTCACAAATTTCAAAAATTGCGAGATGGGAAAAATGAAAAGAGAGAGAAATGAACAACAGGAAAATGGTTACAGAGAAGAAATCTGAAGATAATGATTTTTCTCTGACCGCACTCCCTTTCAAACACAACCTCCGAAACTGCTACCAAAATAAGCAGATGCGGCGAAAAATCAATGTTTTCTTAGGAACGGCCGGCCGCGGCTTCCCTGAAACCTATTTCACTCACGCGACGGAGGTTGTTGCTTTGAAACCGATGTTTAAAAGAACACAGTGAGATCCTTGACCTATCCTAGCTGTCCCTTCCATCAATCTCTCATCGGCTTCAATCATTTCGGAATCGAGTTTCCCTATAATACAAACTTTAGAAATGCTTCTTCCACCCATGTCACTTGACAATTTGATTGGTACATATGCGTGAGGTCCATCGTTGTTATGCTAATATAATAAGTAGCGGAGAGGTGTTTTAAAAAGAATTGGAGCCATATTGTGTGTGGCGTCAGCAAAGCACTCGACGTCAATGTGGGACGAAACGCCGCGTCTATGTTGAACTTTGTTATTTCTTCATCAGCTACTTTCTTCGAAGATCGAATACATAAAGTATGAATAATATTCCATATTTTTGCAGAAATCATAATTTGCATTAGGGGAGAGGAATCGAGAAGTCGCGAAGTCATGTACAGGTCGCACCGATTCTTGTTACTTCTACGAAATAGCTTAGAACAAGTTTCCCTAGGTTCCTCGGACCTTCTTGCATGATTATCGGCGTAGTTCTTGGATACCGGACCGCAGCCAGCATGCGATCCTTCCTTCGCCTACGGAAATCCTCATAAAAAGTAATGGTGCATCAAATGGGTAACTAGAGAATTTTCATGAACTACGGTGCCAATTAAGAGTTAATGAAGAGAGGAATATCATATGTTTTCTTGGCATTTTTCAGAAATTTAGTATGTGTATTGTGGTTTTTCTGTCACTCAATTCATATCAACAAGAAAAGTCTTGTTTTAGGATCAAATAAATGTGTATTTATGAATATAGAACACTGAACCATTCTCTCTTGTCAATGGATCATTTCGTTTCAGTCCTGATGACTTATTATTCTCTTTTGCTAAGAAACCTAGAAATCAGCGACGCAAAGAAAAGAGATTCATGGAAAAAATACTCAATTCATTATTTTCTGTATTGGTTTCATTCCGGAATTAACAATATCGTCTTCGATCATTGGATGTCTAATATATAAACTAACAGTGTCATTGACGAACTGACTCGTTCACTTACGTACATTTTGAGGTATTTGCCGGGATCGTATGATGTGATTGAAGGCTCATTTGAAGCGTCTTTAAAGCTATAGGGGGGTGAATTGTCACATTCTGGAATTTTGACTCTCAATAGATCTCGAAAAATCGAAAAGTTTACTAAAATTTTCCTTCATTCACACACCATTTATTTTAAAAACAAAATATTGAGAATTTTTTCAAACAGGAAATAACTGCAGTATGTAATTAAAGTTAATGATATCGATTCCTCACCATTTGGATTAATTTTGGTTTATCAATAGTTCTTAATAAATTTCTAAAAAACAACAACATTGGTATATTTGTAAAATTCAATTTTTTTCATATTCAACAAAACAATCTCTTAACTTTATACGAATCATTTTTTAATGTTGCTTGGACTCATCGAGAAATAAAACTTCAGAATCCAGGAATATATTTTTCTTCGTTGGTACCGCAAAATATTCTGATTATGTTGTGTACGGACAGGTTAGTAGCATTGATATCATTGAATATAATTATTTTTATAAATCATGGGAAACACGTCGCGTCGTGCCATGGGAAAATACTATTCTGCTATACATAAAACTCACGGTGTCACTGACTCACAATCAAACTCACACAAATGATGAGGTACACACTGGCGTCGTTGAAAGTAGTAGAAAGCTCATTGGAATCGTCTCGAAATCTGGGGAGTGAATTTTGATATCTTCCTGGAATTTGTTTCGCTACAATTTCAAAAACACTAAATAATCTTTTTCTTAGAAAATCGTGAAATAAACAAATATTTCCGTCATTAAGAATATTCCTATTTTAAAATGTTCTACACAATTGAAATTTGTTCAAAATACGCATTTATTCTGTTTCATATTGGCGACTAAATCTTTTTTTTTTTTTTTTTTTCGTGTATAAGAAATAAGAAGATACTTATTTTGGCCGTCTAGAGTTTTCATCATATCTCCATAAATAATGGAAATAGTACAATTAAATTAATGAGAAAAAAACCCTATAAAATTATGTGCCATATTTACTTTTAATATTTTAAATAGTACTTGGGCATTTTCTTTCATTTAATTTTTTCCTTCAAAAGAAGTTTTGAAATTAAATGATGTAAAATTGAATGATAAGGGACATGGGACCGGGATATTAACCCGGGATTTTCAGCTTAGCGTGTTGAGGCGTTACTACTGGGCCACCCCGTTCACTTGTAGTGTGTCAGCTCTCTAAGATGAAGGTCTCTAGTTAATATCCCGGTCCCGTCTCCCGTTTTCATTCAATTTTACATCATTAATTTATTATCTCGTGGTGTGGCTTACCGCTATTTAAGATATTATGTGTATTTTTCATATTGTGTGCACGATTTGTTATTGCTGGGGAAATGAGAAGGACTTGGTTAACTGCAGCGAGGACAGTATGGAGTTAAGGACTGGAGTGTCAGTAACAAAGAACGGAATTTCCAATGTAGTATTGAGGATGCCGGTGAGGGCGAAAGTGTAGGTGGAATTGAATGGGGAAGGTTAAAGCTAGAAACTTGGGTAAATTGATCGAAAAAATGAGGTCAAGCTTATCATTTTACCTTAATCCCCACTTTTTTTTTAGCAACCTACGCTGGTGAGAACAATGCAGTAGCGTCGACCTTCCCAGCGTGAGGATGTCGGGTTGCGTGAGCGGGATCCAGACGGTCGCGACGGGGGCGGCGAGTGTTTAACCCTCCGACGACAACGCAGGGTGCGGGAAAAAGTTGCGAACGCGCATCTGCCGCCGTCTACGTCGTCTCACCCCGCCACCCCTCCCTCACAGCTCCGTGCAGCCGAGTGACAGCAATTACGCGTGAGGGTCGGCATGAATTCTTGATCGTCGATGGTATCGTGCGTCTGTCTTCCGCCAGATTGCCCGCTCCCCCCCCCCAACGCTCACACTGCCTAACGACACCCGTCCCCACTGCCCTAACCCACGACGTGGGGTTTGCCCGCGGCGAGACGCGAACACCAAACCTCCCCCACACACACACACACACAGTTTCCACGAGGACTCGCATCAGCACGGATTTGTTTCTCGCGCAAACGAATGCAAACGTTCACGAACTGTAGCGCCCCTCTTCACTCGAGGTTGTTAGTGAAGTTAAATCAAGAACGAAATGATAATCGTGCGATTCTGTCATGTCGAATGGATCTGTAAACATGGCATGGTCTCCCCAGGGATGAACGAAACTAAAATCAGCAAAATGAAGTAAAAAAAATTGATGTGATATGAGTGTGAATATATTTTATGGAAAATATTGTCTTTATGCAAGTGTTCAGAATATAAAATATATCCAGAGAAAATACAGATACGTTTTTAAAATCGCTATGCATCAAACTTAGTAAAGTTTAACTTACTGAAATTTCTCTTACAGATAAGTATAAATAATTGCTATGAATCTATTCTTCTATCTTTTTCGCCTTTTCTTATTTACATGGCTACTGCTTTGATTTGTTGGTAGCATAGTCCATCCCGCCGTAAGGTTTGGTTCGAATCTCAGGTGAAGCACGGGCGATTTCATTGTTAGTTGGACCAAATATCTCCTTCGAAATTTTGAATACGCAAGGCCTTGTTTCAGCATGTCGAAAGACAAGACGTTTCGAGAAGTAGATCAGTGTAGATGCCTGCAGAATGAGATTGGATATTAACAAACGCTCTGTGTGTGAGTACTCTAGGATTGGTTGGATGTGAGATACAAATTCAGAGGAAGGAAATGATTTCTCTAAACCTTTGGATATGACATACCGACATAATAGTTCGGGTATTTTAATAGTGGAATGTTTCATCCGTAGGTTAGGATGTCACTTTCCTTCCCCTGAATTTGGGTCTCACATCCAAACCTGTTCTTTCAGATCACATATTATTTTTAACGAGAATTGACTCAATACTTCAAAGGCCGAGTAAATAAAATGTTCAAGATGTGGATGTATTGAAGAGCGTGGAGAAGCATTTTGTTTATATATTTGTACTTACAATTACCTTTGTGTTGCTTTTCTTGCCTCCTGCACAATCTTTCACCACAATTTCACCGTCAATCTTCACAAAACCACTACGTTATGCCCCCTCCTACTCTTTTGATCCGGACACTGAATGAAGATTTCTGAGGAATGTCCAATGATCTCGCCGGTATTCGACCCTGACATTCTGGCAACAGCTATTTAGCCAACCTGTTGTTTCAGTGCCTAACGAGTGCCACAATGTTAGTAACATGTGTCACTCGTATTGACACCCTTTTATGTTCCCATTAAAGGGTTCAGAAAGAAAAAAAATCAATTAAGAAGGTTCTTGAGAGAAGGTCACACAAGTGTCAAGAACAAAACGATATTAATAAGGAAAGGTCACAATACTTCAATAAAATCACATTTTGACAAATTTATTGACTCCCTCAGAACTAAAAGAATAACAAGATGCATGGTCTTTTAAACTACTACTAATATAATATTGTTTTAACAGAAAAGAGATACATTGCTACAACATACTATAGTAAACTATCTACAAATATAATCACATACATTGTACATCCTTACTCCAGAAACCATACATCATACTCCTCACTACTTGTATCTACTCATTTCTACCACCTTCAAGTAACATACACTTTCTTCCATTTTATTCCAATATTCATCTCTTAACTTCTAAGAAACATCTATTCTTTCGAATTGGCATACCGATAACAAGTAATGGGTATCTGATTGAATGATAGGGAGAATCTGATTGAATTTGTGAGCAGTCATGAGAGACAATTACTTGGCAGATGCGATCGAGTGTCCCTGTTTGAAATGCGCATCAGGAGTAACATGTGTTGGCAACTCATTCAACTTAGTTGCTATGTCTTAAGAATAGTGGGTTCTATGAAGCCACAATCTGTGTTATATCGACAAGTTACTTTTCTTTACTCCAAGATTCACGACGGAGTATTTGTTCGAGTGAACAATTGTTGATCGTCAAATATTGATTTCAAACATTTTTATTTTCGTTTATTTTTTTTTCGCTCTCTTATGCAATTTACTTATGTCATTGAAGCGTAAACAATTCATTTATCCTGGTGTCTGTGTTAAAGATGTAAGTTTGTCTCGGATAAGAAGCCTCTAATTGCAATTCTTGGGTAGTACACAACAAGAAATTTATTGGTAAATCTTTCGAAAATTGAGGGATCAAGTTGGGACTAAGTCGCAAACTAATGTGAGTTACCATTACTTGTAGATTCGTTTCAGCAGAACGTTATGGAAAAATACAACCTGAATCTTGGGTAAGATTCTGGGGAATGTATACCCAAGAAAAGTGGTGATAAGACATTGATGTGTAGAGCAAGATTTACCGAGATGTACATGGGAATTGGTATGTGATCAAACTTCAGCTTTTTAAAAACTAAGAACCTTAAAACACTTTCTTATGTTTACTGACTCTTTTCATTTAGATACCTTTTGTAGGCCCATATTGTTCTCTTGTTTATTGATAGTTGAGATAAAGGTAAGAATATGCGTGAAAAAGAATTTTTCTTCTGATAAGGATAAATGATTAGCACATTGTCTCAATTTGCTTAAATGTATGCCCACTCTACTCGTGCTCGTTCTTGTACTGGTGCTCACGTGACTCGCTGTGCTCGTGAGCAGTGGGGTCGATATGCCAAGTCATAGGGCGGACTTGATGCGCGCAAGAGCCTCAAGATCGCGTAGTTCTGAGTTGTTGGTCAATCAATATGGTTTATTACTAAAAAATACACAAATAGTATGAAATAGTATACAACTGGAGCAGTGTGAATGAATTTTAACGAGCACCCTATTTTAAAGCGACACGAGCCTATCACTGAGCACAAACCTGGCGAACACGAGTAATACGGACACACCTTACTAACAAATTCGGCTCTTCAGACTTGACAATATCTTTTAATGTGTCCCAGGTCTTCCGGGCATCCGGTTTGGTTTCTCTTGGGTGCAACAGTCAACAATTCTGCGAGTACAAGAGATCCTACCTTTATTTCTCGACTCCTCTGCTGGCTGTGACTAGTGTTTTTTTTCTTATTGACTGAATAATGTTCAATATCATCCAAATTCAGTTTATGACAAGCTGCCTCGATTCTTCAATTGTAACTAGTGATTTATATTTGTACGCTTAATGAGATTTGCTACAATATCTTATTTATTGATTTTTAGTAAACTTTTCGTGTGATCAATATGTCCTGTGTACAACCTCAAGTATTGATTTCCAAGGAGTGAACACATTTTGCTTTCAAGTAACTCTTTTGTATTTTGTAATAGAAGTAAAGAGTTGCGCAAATTTAAAGGAAAGTGTAAACCTGAAAAGCTTCTTTAAATATTAAATACACATAAAGATTAATGGAAGCATCGAAGTTATTATGCTAGAGCAAAACTTTTCTCGAAATAATTTGTTGTAAATTAGTAGTAAATAAGCCGTAAAGAAAAATAAATTGTGTGTCACAAACACACACACACACACAAAACAACCGTAAATCCATATCACCAACATTACAAATTTAAAAATGTTAAAATGTGAAATGTCCTATTAATGAAAACCTGTAGCCATCATGTGCTTGAAACTATGCCATCATGTGCTTGAAAATGTAATTGAAATAGTCGCTCACCCTTTCGAATTGTTTTATTTTCGGGTTCGGAATGAAAACTTAAGTATTGCATCGCTCTTCACTATGGTAGAAAATAAATTACTAAAAACGGAAAAGACGAGGGAAAAAGGCAATTAAAGGATTATCTCGGTCGCCATTTGTGAAAGCCCATTAATTGAAAACTTTTACATTCAAATTAAAAAAATCATTCATGTTTCATGAGAGATAGAAAAATACATGTCCTCATTAAGAGGACATTTCAGATTTTAACATTTTTGTATTTTTTAATCAGGGAGTTATTAAATTTTAGTTTTGTGTACCAGCATTTAATTACTTCTGACCACTATGCCCGGAGTTGAACTTTGATGAAACCCGTCGCAATTATCAATGCGAAAGGGTAGCATATTGAAAGGTGTAGTGCGACAGGAGGGAGGATTCGAAAGAATTATTTCGTTGTTTCAATGGGTGCAGACCCCTCCCTAATGGTAAGGAAAATTATGTACGTCATACTTATATCACAGTAAGGTTGTCTCCTTTTTACGGCGTGAAAGTCGCGATGCTACCCACATCCGTACTACAGATAAAGAGATTTGAACTTAAGGGTGAAAGATGACTCTTTTCTCTATTTTTTATGAAAAAAAATTGTTGAAGCGATCAGCTTTAAGAATTATGTGAGAATACACCAAACAATTCCCTATTTTATTCACGTAAAACATTTTCTCGCGGTCACTCAGGAAACTGATAGGGGGGAAGGGGTTGGTCATCCCCTCAATAAAGGTGATTAGTTGAAGGAACGAATTATTCAATTTTGATGTGAGAAAAATCCAATTTTCCAAAATAGATGAAATGCTCAAAGGGGTGTCCTGCAATGGGTTTCTCACATAGATGAAAAAACACGTAAAACATGTTTCTTATTGAAGCACTCACCGTCCTAAGTAGTTTGAGAACGTCTGAAACACACACTCTGCTGAGAAAAGGGGGAGACATGGGGTGGGGTAGATCTTCAGATGTGGGTGATTTTTTAATATCACCTACTGGAGTGTATATTACTGAGTCTGAGACTAGCTTTCCCTGACATTTTGATGTGATATTTTTTACTACAATTTTCTCGAAATTTGCATTTCTCTTCACTCCGAGGGTGTCCCAGCGCGGTGGGGGCGACTCAGACACCTCCCAATAAGGGAATGTCTTGATAAAACATAGCAAATTTCACTCTGATACATTTTAAAACATAGAAGTTATGGAGCAATGAATCTATATATATCTCTCTCTCTTTATATATATATATATATATATATATATATATATATATATATATATATATATATATATATATATATATATAAATTTGTATCATGTATGTGGTGTATGTTATGTCCATTATTTCTGTTGTTAAGAAACGTTTTATAGACCTTCTTTTAAATTTATTTGATATACAAACCCCGCGAAACAAAGATACATAAATCTTAACATGAGATTAATTATATGCATATAAATGATTATTCACTATAAGCCATTAAACTTTGGGCCAAGTTTCACCTCGATATACTCCACTGAGCGGCGTTCACTAGCCCCATATCTATAAGCCATTAGATACGTCCAAAGCATAATAAAAGCAGCAACTATTTTTTGAATGAAAAGAGTGAAACGCAAAATGCTAGGGACAACACGACGTTATTCCTTCGCCCTTCTTTTGTCTTCCCCCGTCCGGTCACTTCCTCCCACTCCCGCGAGCTCCAGACAGGCGCCGCCCGCCGTATTGAATGACTGCTCGCGGGCTCAGCATATCCACCTCCTCCCTCACCCTCTCGAGCCGCGTCCGCCCCGCACCTCGACGCTCATTCCGTCGCGAAATGCCGCTCTCGAATCCACAAACTCCGCAAAGTCACGTAGCAGGGTGTCGCCACAGCGCAGACCGAGACGCGCTCCCTCTGCTCGGGTGACATGCGACGGCGGGGAACGAACAGGGGGGTGACGGAAAAAGCGAACCAGGGGATGGGGCTGGCGAGAGAGAGAACGAGGGATGAAGAAGGAGATGCAAATGGTAGAAGACTGCTGAAGAGGGCTTATACTGAGGATGTCACAAAGAGGTGATGACGAGTGGTATTTCGTGGAGACGGGGATATAAAAATGAAAGCATATAGTCAGAAAAATGAACCGAGATCTGAGAAACAATATGGATGTGTGTACCATAGGTTTGAATGTGAGATCCTAATTCAGAGGAGGGAACGGATATCTCCAAACCTAAAGACCTGCGAATCTAGAAGATTAGGATATCACATCCAAAGGTGAAGGTGTCACATTGAAAGGTTGGGATTTCACATCCAAAGTTTTGGGGAGACCCTGCCCTTCCTCTGAATTTGGCTCTCACATTCAAATCCGTTTTCTCAGCGTACTAAGGATTCGGGAACGCGTTTGGGGATGTGGCATGGAATGAATTACCTTTCCTCCTCGGAAGCCAGCCCTGGACTAATCCGGTCTTTATCCATGGGAGGTAGGAGAAAGCAAATCTTGGTGTTCCTCGCAGGGGTTAACAATCATCCCCTTCTTCAAATTTGACCTGTTACCAAAAATACTGATGCAAACAGGATATGATTACGAGCACTAAACTACATAAATGTTGCTAAAGTAGATTGCGAAGACTCTTAAGAATATAATTGACACATTTGGCATTATAATGGTTTTAAATAGTTATCACATAAATCCTCGATACTCAAGGAAACAAACACATTGTAAAAATTGCGAGGGGAAGGTTTCAAATCCGGGATCTCCAACTTTACAATCCCAGCACCTCAGTACTTTCATCAGGTGAAAATATCATTTTTCCCACGTGCTGGTGCAGACGCTATGGTGGTATTTCCTTCCCATTGTCTTTAGCAGAGAAAAAAACTTTTTGCTACAAATAACACAAAATATTGCCCTGACTATTTTTGGATAGGCCCATCCCAGAGTTAGATCCAGACTTTCGGTTTACAGGTGTCAGGAAATGAACAGTACGGATTTCAATTTGCTTGAGACAGTAAAAATCTCTTTATATTGTTTGGAAAATAATAAGTGTAAAAATCATACAAATTACTTGTATATCGGTTAAGTGATTAATTTTTGATGTCGTTCAGTATTATTTTGGTTATTATTTAAAAGTGTTTTGTGAGATAACGGATCGATCGATGTCAAACCCAGGACGGATCTAAGATGTGTTGGAGAACAGTTGGGGGAGAGAAGGCGAGTGGGCGTCTACAGCGCGATGTCGAAGAGACGACGGAAAAGGAGACGAGAGGTAGCGGAGGCCGCGGGTAAACAGGCGTCGCTGCTCCGTCGGCTAATGACGAGTCGGGACGCGCGCTCGAATTCGCTGCTAACAAGACGGCGCCGTCGCCACCACGCCCTTACGCCTCCGTCGCCAGCCCTCGCTCGCTCCCTAACCTTCCGTTCGCTTCGACTCGCCGCGATGTAAAGAGGACACTGGGGGTTAAGAGTAACAGAAACCGATAGTGTGGTCCTAAGGGTGAAATGAATCACGAATGGATTTGGATAACGACCCAAGGCCGAGAAGATTCAAAGCACTTTGCCTTTGGATGAAATACTCTGCTGAGAAACAATAATGCAGTTGTCGAATGTTTATCGTAGAAAATTGAATGACACTTCAAAGAAATATTTTAAGGATAGTATTCTCTTGCAAACGATACTAATATAAAGATATACATATACTACTGATTTCTTTTTGAATTTTCGAGTTTATATGAAACGTAGATTCTCCCCACACTATTCAACTGACCACAAAATCGACGAAATTTTTGTAGAAATGAACTGAAAATGTTTTACAGACAGAACGGTATAGTTTTACATGGGTTATAGTTAAAACTGCATTTCTAAGATAAGATGTTTCCAATCAATATACATTATAAATTTAGGTCACTCATGTCATCTATCTGTCTCTTCGTGCACGATTTCCTCTGATACTACTGAAATAATTTTATTCCGGTTTTCACTCATGGAGTTTTACTTCTGGGAGGTTTAATGCACAATATGTTAATATTTTGTGTGAATTTGCCGACCTATAACGATGAATGTCGATGAAGTCGAAAGAAAATCAATATCCGAAGAAGTATATGTCTCCAAAGGTTAACCTAAGTTATGGAAGAAACCTTCTTAAAAATGTACGTGTTGTAATACTTGGACTAAATGTAGGAAGGAAAACAGGAATCATGAAATTGAATGGATTCTTTGCCTAATTATTTTATTGTATGAATGGAAAGTTAAAAATTAAATCTCATCTCTCAGTAAAATATAAAATCGGGTTTCTTATTCCGCTGAAATGAACATTCGATTATCATTTCAAAATATACAATAGAATATAGAAAGCGAATTTACATTATTACTTTGAGTATGAAGTGATGATAGATCGAATTCTTATGCTTTTTAGTTGTCAACAATGAGTCAAGTTCCAAGTAGAGTGATATCTGCTACCTTTATGTAATTTTATTAAAAAGAAGTAATATGTATTTAAATATTAAGTAAATTTAATATAAACCATGCTTATGGGTTAATTACCAGCGTCTTGAAGCTTAATAATACTTTGAAATGAGTGCACCCCAACTTGGTTGCTTCGAGCTTTGTATGAAATCTTTGTTAAAATGTTATGATTATGTAAAACTTCTTGGTCATGCATAACATTTTTTTCGCATTTTTAAATTATGTTATATTAAAAGAAGAAAAATCAAGGATCAGTTATATCGTTAAATGGAGGTGAATAATATACAAATTTTTAACCTTTTCAGTATTTTCAAAGTGGCACATCAATGAGATCGTTACGTTTCAAATCTTGAGCGAGGAACCATTTGCCGTGGCCGTGACTATATCTGTGAGGTCGATCGGCGTCGGAGTAATCACGATTTATAGGCAGATTTGTGGCTAAAGTTACTGCCGCTCTGGCCCTCCCTCCTTCCTCACCACCGTGGCTTATTTGCGGCGACGCCACCCGACGCGCTACTGGCAATGACGTCATGCAGGTTGTTACCCGCGGCGCACCACGGTGTCACGTGACCCGCCCGCCCAACGACCCCTCGAACGAACATCGATTGCAATTCGATATTCGTTCGTCGGTTCGGCATCTCCGCTCTCGTAAGGTTCAATAGAACACATGCGGATGACGGAAATCAAATATTTATTATATTCAATTTCAAGAATCCGGATGGATGAAATTATGGTCCGGAACCGGAAATGGGTCCTCCGTTTCTGGTTCCAGAACGAATCTCGGAACCAAAAAATTCCGGTTCTGAAAGGTGAGGATGCTTGGAATACCCCGCACCTCACCTGAACCCAACTACAAGTTGAGAAAACAGTTACAGAATATGAATAATAATAATAATAATAATAATAATAATAATAATAATAATAATAATAATGCATTCAATCTCCCAATTCAGGTACATTTCTGCGAAAGTATTTGAGGTCTTTCTAAAACCTTTCTTTAACCTTTGTAAAATATATTAAATGATTTAATTTTCGCACAATTATCAACGTAAAATGCATAATTGAATATTTTTATTACAATACTGGTTTTGATTCAAATTTCATGCTTGCGTCTTTATAAAAAAAAACGTATAATTGATTTTCTGAGCTGAACTGAAATTGTTTTAAAATTCCACATTTTCTGAGCAAGTGCTGCCGTCATCTACAGGAGTTAATACTCTCGAAGAGATGTGAGTAAGAAAGTCGATGTTTCTGTACCCACCGTTTTTCATTTTGGGCAAATATTATTTAATATTTGGGAAAAGTGGTCCCATTCCATTGGAACTAAAGTTCTGAATTCGCTTTGGACCCGCTCCGGATAGTGGTGTTCAGAGAGTGATTCGCAAACTGCTTCCGGTTTTTCTTCCCGTCGTGAGGAGGTGGAATATTAAAGGAGTCATCGATGAGCGAATGAGATAATTTACAACCTGAAAAATCGGTGCAAACACAAATATTACCCAGATAGAAATTAATATTAGATTAAATATCATACTTCTCTCTGTGATACACTCAGTCTCTCAGCAGTTTACCGCTCAGCCTGTAAAGAAAGAGTGTGGAATTCTCATAGATCAGAGAGAACGTTCAGGAGAATTCTTGACAGAAGAATGAGCATTTAGGGATGGTTTGTAGTAAATGGCCGTCCGCACTGACACGCGGTAATTCAATACCTTTGCGCTACTGCGAGAGATGATATCCCGGGAAAAAGGTATACAGAAAGAGAAGCATATAAGAAACAAATACGAAAATTACAATTTTTATTTTACGATATTTTTTCCTGTAGACTATGTTGATAAGCATTCGAAAATTATTGTTTGATCAGAACTGTACCAAGAAATTAAATCACTGCTTGAGGGGAAACGAAGAGGTTTCACGTCACTAAGATAGTTTCCACACAACAGAAAAACATAGTATTTTTTATCATGTACCTGGTAATTGATGCTACCATCAATAACGTGATTTATATGGCACTTGACATTTAGGTTCTGTAATAATTGAAAACGCATTTCCAACTATCGCATGTTCTAAGCTCTGCATTGAGTGTAATTAGCGCGCTGAGAGGATTTTTCTGAACTTAATCTAGGTTTCAAACGTTAACATTTTGTGAAGAAGCGTATTTGTGTCTTCAAAATATATAATTAATACCTTCGACAAGAAAGCTAAATTGGAATCTCAAATTTCAGTATCCAAATAGGATTACATAACCTTTTCCTTGACTCCTAACAGTTGGCAGGGTGATGGCCGACGAATCTTTTAGTGTGGTCTTTCAAATAACGTGTAAAAAGTTTTTGAATTTTAATGGAATAGATGCCTTGAAGAAATTGGAATGTTAGGAGTTACAGAAATATACCTCAGACTTCGCTGAACTGGTCATTTTCATGAATGCTCTCTGTGTTCGTATTGAAAGAATCAGACGGAGGTAACACTGGAGAGTCAATTATTTAGGAGAGTAATTTGGCATGATGATAATCTTTCTTCAGTAAAATTACTTTTAGACAAATCTGGAATTGCGTAATTTTCTAGATTTGTGAAGTGAGATGTTATAAGTGAATAACACAAACGTGAAATAAAGTATGACACAAAACTGCGGTCCTCACCCCGTCGAGAAGCTGTCGCTGATCTAGCGTCTACAAATGTATGACTATGTAGCAGATAGATAAATGGAGAATATCATTGTATTGCCGATTCGGTCATCTAAATTCGGTCGTATGAACTGGGCATTCAGAGGAAATTAAGTACCTTATTCAAAACCGTTTCTTAGAAAAAGTAGAAATGCCTGTTTAACAAATACTATGTAATTCCGACAAGAGACCAATATTAGGGGAGAGTCCTCCAGAACCGACCATTTCAGCATTTTCGCGTATACAACATAAAATATAGACTTTTATAAAATTTTAAAACAGTTCTCTTTCTTCCGTTCATGTTACAACAAAACAAAATAACGAAAACTATGCAGTTTCTCTACATATTTATTTAAATTAGTATTTATTTGAAAAGAACTGAGAGTTGAATTTTTACCTAAGAATGTTTCAAAATGTTTTATAATATAGTTGTATTTCATGGTATTACATGTTGAAAATGTAATCAAAAATACTCCATACAAAATCATTCAACCAAATAAAACCTCTAGATAACAAGAGCTCTTTGTAGGTTTGTAGTCTCGAGGTTCCTAAGAGAAAGCTTGATAGGTCGCGCCATGAATTTAGAAGAAAACTGCCAACAGATACTATATTTTGGAAAATCGTGAGGTACCTTGAAATAACCTTATGAATGAAAGCATACTGAATAAAAATCTTTCTTGTTGAGGGGCATGAATTAAATACTAGATCGGTTATACATGAATGATTGCTCAAGACTGAAGGCTCTGAGCTTTTTGCCAAAAGAGAGGAGGCTTCAGTAGCTTGTCTTGCGTTCATTTTATTCGAAATAACACTCATCGCTGCTTTCATGCATTTTCATTTCACTTTCCTTTTGTTATTAACTTACCCTGTCATATCATCCTCAAATGCCAAAATATAATGATTTTGTTTCGTTTCAAATTTATTATTCGTGGTCTGGAAGACAAGATTGTGGCCGGTACAGTAGAAACAGAACGAGGTTATAAATACCCATGTTGCATATTATTTGTAGAATACGTTGCAATATTTTACCGGTTAGAGTGTCCCTAGAGAATGTAGATAAAATAAAAGTAAAAGTAATATCAAATAGTCACCTAAAAACACAGGAATAGACGCTTAGAAATTACCCTAAGCTCACTCAAAATCACAGTCACATTGAGTGAGTAACAGGTCCCACAACACTTATCAAAATTCGGCGTTCCCGGTATATATTGTCGGGTTATCTTCACTCTTACACATGATACACGTGAACCATTGTCACACGGAAACAGTTGTAAGAACTAGCATTTGCCACTATTTTCGAACGACCGGTTCTGTCGGACTCTCCCTTAATTACATTGAGTTACTGTTCAATATTAACTTCAGTTAAAAATGTGATAGATTTTACTGCTCCGTACACAAAACTCTTCGGAGTCCGAAGATCCGCGTCTTAAGAACAACGGTTCTGTGCAAATAGTGCCCCTACGCTACTCAGAGGGCAAGGGTGTTGTCAATAGTTGGGTTAATATTTTTAGTAATATTATAAAAGATTGAGATCGAAGGACAAAATCGAATTTCCAACCCTCAGGCAGAACTGGTCAGAAATGTGCCTAAGTCAAGCGAACCTCCATATAAAATGGTTCTTCGAGAAAGTAATATTTATAAACATATCATTCTTCCCAAGTCATTAAAAAGTGGTAAATTTATTTACTCATTTCTCATATTTTTTTCGAAAACATTATTTAGTGTAGATATAGACTACAGTACAATTTAAAACGAAAAACAAAAAAAAAGACTACGTAAAATTGTGTAAATTTGACCACACAAACTGCATAATCCTATTTAATCTTCTAACACATTGGCTGACTATATCTCTCTCTTACACGCACACATTCCTTTCATAGTAAGTAAACATACGCCCACAGTGTTTCGGTGGCGACTGAAAACAGTGCAGTAACTGAGAGCGCGTGTTATTCCGCCGCGCCGCAAGAAACACGCCCCAGGGATTTCCTTCCGACTGTCAGCGTCGGTGGGTCACTGGTGGAGAGAAGTGCGCTCGGAAGCGAGAACAGGCAGCCGCCGCACAGTGCGCCCAACGTGCAGAATAGCAGGACAAATCCTTCTTCCATTCTGACAAATGCGGTGACAGATATATTAATTTTATCTATTTTGGCGAGGTCCAAGCTATGAGGCCTGCTCTTAGGTTAGGGGATTGGGAAGGAGAGATGTTGGGTAACTGGACAACGTACGGTGCCGAACCGACATTTGTCTGGAGTAGTTGAGGGAAACCCCAGCTTCAAACCTCACCTAATTCGGCCGAGCAGGGTTTGAACCCAAGCTCTACCACTCAGCGGGATCGTGCTAGCGAAGACGCTACCGCTAGACAACCGCTGTTTGTTTTAGAAGAAAAAAAAGTTTTTAAAATGAAAAGCACTATCTAAAGAGTTGTTTAAAAAAAAAAGGGTTCACTGAGCTCCGCATTTACTAGACCACGGCACTAGGAAGAGGAGATGTTGCTAGCATCTCGTTCCAGTCGGTTCGATCCTAGCATAGAACCGGTATTCATTTTGCAGATCGCTAAGTGGGCCTGGGATCCAGTCTGGATGTTGAGATAAAAATCCCATACCTCGCCAGGAATAGAATCTCGACTATTCATTTAAAAGTACAGAAGGGACAGAATTTAAAAGTATTAGTTCATTACGCCGTTCTCATAGACTTTAAGAACTTATCTTTTTATTTCTTTGCAATCGGAGGACGTAAAAATATAGCTCGTGACATGAAAAGAGAACAGAATTGCAGTGGAGTAATAGATGTTCATCGTATATTTGACCAGACCTTTGTTTTTAACTAGATCATAAATAAAAAATTGTAATAAGTAAAATTCACAGCTTAATATTGTTTTGATATAAACCAAGGTAGAATCGTCAATAAGAAAAGAATTTAAACTAGAAGTCATTTAGAATTGTAGATTACGACAAATGTTTTTACTGTTACTACAAGAGAACACTAAAATTATCATGATCTTACATTATATTCATTTGAAAAGTCATTGATTTTTCTTTACCGATATTTTCATCTCAATTCTAAACACCCTTATTTCATTTTAATACGGAAAAATTTCTTTTAAAAGCTTTTTTCGCTAAAGAAAATCTCAATTAAGTCTAAAGAAAAAGTCCGTGTTAATAACTTTATATTACATTGAAATTTTTTTAATTACACAGCGTTAATTACATTGAAGTTTTTCCATCCAGATTTTCTGTCCACTGTGCACTGCCGCTGGCTTCATCGCTCCGCAAACACGCAAAAACATCCTTCTACTTGTTATAAACATGTTATTTCGGATCTGATGAGTGGAGGCAGTCGTTTCAAGCCGCAAGGCCGATCTTGCTTCTTTTAGCTCCTCTCTCTCCAAATGAGAATTAATTATCTTTATTTTTCGCATCCCCTTACCTTCCTTTACTCAACTTCTAATTCTCTGAGTCGGCGATGACAAGAGGCAATAAAAATTTCACCACTCTTGTCACTTTCGATCTCTCCTCATAGGGTTCATTTAATCGACTTCCAATGTTATTCTTCCTTTATTCATTTAATTTATTTTTCGTATTTACCCAATAAGAATTATTGACTCAATGTAAGTAAAGGACCATTGCAAACTACATAACATAGGAAATATTAACAAGTCCACACAACAAGATACATTAAATAACAGTTTTAAAACCCGCAGTAAAAGCAACATGGGAAGAGGAGAAAAGAAAACATATTACACGAAAATAATGATAAAATCTTGATACTTCACCCTTAACACCATTCGTGTATTATCCATCTCAAGTTGGTGCAACCGGCACCCCAGTTATACCCCTGCTACATCGCAGATCTACCCTTCATACCAGTGACTTCGTAACGGGAACGTTTTACCAGGTTGTTCATTATTATCAATATTCAAGAGGTTATTTGCGGAGGAAAAGGTCCCGGAACCCATTGATCCGGAGCAGAAAAATAATATGAAGTTGGTAATTTTTTAGTTCCCTCAAGTCTAATTCGTGTCCAATCCGTGACACAATCATGTCCAAACCGTGACCCGTTTTATAAGAAACTATACAGATATTCACTTGGATTAACCCAGAAAACGAGGGAAATCTTCGATCAGCGTACTCGGCCTGCGAAACCAAATTAGGCTTGGTGCTCCCAATTCCCCCCTCGCCGATATATTTATGTACTAATGAAACTTAATTTGTACATTAACTTATAGCCCTGATGATGATGCTAAACAGCATCGAAACGTCGGCAACATTACAATAAATGTTATTAAAGTGAAGTTAAGCGAAAGTGATTGTCTATAATTTAAAAAACCGCATATCCAATTTACATATTTATTTACATGTAACAGAATATTTTGATTATCATAAAAATTGTATTACTTCATGTTGGAAAAATTAAGTAGTATATTTCTTTATTTTAAAAAAGTAAATTGTCGAAAATTATTAAAATAAATTGTTTTCATATCGTAATGGATGACGGGGTTATTCCAACACATTTTTCCTATTTCTCTCGCCAGACATGACACGTCGAATATTAATTCTGACAGCATAGGTTTACTGCCGTGCCCCCCAATGTTTGATGAAAAATTTGATGTGTTATGTACTACAACTCAAGGGCCGTAAAAAAAAGTTTCACAGGTTGCCAGTTGGATAGCGCTGACCTAGGCATATGCACCACGTGTTGTTCTGCATAGAAGCCCGTGTCGAATCTTCGATCATCTCAGATAATTCTAGAAACCACATTTATTTGCATGAATTCATCAAAGAATCAACCCCATATTTTTTTCAAGATGTCCAGTATGCGGCAATTTGAGATATAATGTACTTCACACGGACCCTAAAACGAAAACTACGCAAGAAATGATAAAATAAAATTCTTTCAATCCGACGGGCTCATAATCATATAATCATTATCTGGATATTTCTTCCTATTTCTTTAAACATATCATTTCAAACATAACTTTAAGTATAGAAACAAATATGGAAATGATACAATACTTTGCCGTGTGAATTGTGTTTACCTTTACGTATTTCCTGAACATCCTATTCACTTCTTGCTAACAGAGAAAATATTCACGAACATTTTTCTTTATCAATGTACATTTGTATTGTTGATCCACATTTTATTGTAAACACAACTCATTAAATTTTCGGTTTATGGGTATCAATCTCCCACGGATTTTCTGGAGCATTTCCTCATCCCTAGCCAGTGCCAGACCTAAGATTTTATTTTTTGGTGGCAGGAGGGGCTTAGACGCAGTATTAAGATTCCGTAGTAATATAGTACCCAATGCAAATATATGGCCTACATAAAAATCATACAACGTACAAAAAATTTCTTTTTTTCGGGACCAGAAGCTTCAGTCGGGAAGCCCCCCCCCCCAACTCAGCCCTTTTCGTAGTCGATTTCAATTAACTCTGCTTCCGTATCTCTCATCATTTAACCCATTTTCGTCGTGAGTCCTTTCCAAAACCAGTTAAGATTTGGCGCCGAAATTATGATGATTCGTTACGGAAACCAGTGTAAGATGGACGGATTTTACTGTTTGAAGACTAGCAAGGTTATAATTACAGGGTGGAAGCCAGAGAGTTTCCCCCTTCTGACTTCTTTTTCCCAATTTCTACTTCTTATATTTATTCCCAACCAGGGAAAAATAATTATACTTCTCGTGATTGTTATTAATAATTGCCAAAATTAAGCAGTAATGTCAACTAATATGCCAACAATGTTTTATGTAATATATGTACATCCATATAATAAGGCATTCTAGAAATCTTTATTATAAGAAAAATAAATTAGATAGTTTTATAAGCGGTGGTCTAGAGGCAGCGTCATCACTTCCTCCTTACCTCTAAGCGGTAGAGCTCTGATTCAAACCCTGTTCGGCCGAACTAGATGAGATTTTCAGCTGGGTTTTCCCTCGCCTACTCCAGACCAATGTTGGTTCGGTATCATAAGCTCCCCGGCAACACAATAACTATCCTTCCCCATTCCCTCACCCAAGTCACGTTTGGGTGGAAGAGCAGGACTCAAGGTCTTGACCTCGCCTTAAGACATGTAATGAATAAATAAATAAATAATCGGTCACTATAAATAGGGTATATAGTATATCAGAATTAAATTCCAAAAATAATCTGTGGTCCTTTTAAATGCCCCCCCCCCCAAATAAAATTACATTTTCTCGACAATTTTGTTAAGAACTGTATTGTAATATGAAAAAAAAAACCCTCCAAAGTTCTGCCCCCTCCCTACATTTCCTTTAATTCGAAGACTAGGGTTAGGTTTGGAACGTGTTCATATCTCTGGAAACACTCTTGTTCCCTCCCTCGTCCGCAGTGAACCCCGTGCTCTCCGGTCTCCGGCCACCACTTCTGCAGTTCGTCCCAGACTCGTCTCTTTCGCCCGGGAGAATCGAAGCGCGCACAAAGAGCGCATTGATCACATCGCGCCTCAACACAGCGCTCTGTATATTTGGTTGTCAACTCAAGAGGTTGCTCTCCGAAACAGAAATCAATATTTTAATTGGCCCACCAGTCAAACTTTGAAGCTTCTCCAAATAAACAGTGCTTCTCGACTGACGGCACGCCGACGTTGCTATTCGAATGAGGGGGCGGGGGGACGACGACGAAAGGGCGACACGGGTAAGAAGAGCAGAGTCGTATATTAAGATGGAAGGCCGGTTACTTTAGAGAATCGCTGTAAAATGAAACGAAAAAAAAGAGTAGAATGAATGAAACTCGTTTTCAACCGTTTAGGTCTTTCCGACTACTTTAGCTACTCAAGTATTTTTTTATTTCAATTTAATCGAGATATAATGTTATAAATGTGTTCAAACAATAGGCTATTTGACTGGTTTTAGGCATATATTTTAAATAGTCCTTTATCTCATCTGTATTTCTTTGTGAATTTTTGTTTTTCAATAAAAATGCTAAAAAGGTTTGAATGAATAAAATGACAGCCATAACGCTAGGTCACGTGACCTCGTCATTGTGATTACGTTCCAAACTAGTAAGCAACTTCTGTTGCTCTCAAGTTGTCGTACAAAAAACTTTGTTTGCATTAATTGTGGAAAAATTGCTTGCAAATGGTGTGTTGTGCAAGAATGTTTAAACATATTTATTAAGACTCCGGAAAAACTGTTTGTATGTGTTCCAAAGAACGCTGAAATGCGGAAAAAGTGGTTAGAACTCGCTCGTAAAAACACGAAGGATATTTATGGAAAGTACAAATGTTTTTTTCTGCGAAGATCATTTTTATTTCAGTAAACAGTCTTAATTGTGATATAATTTTATCACGTTACCGCATCACGTTTTATTTTCTCTATAATAATTTTACGCTATATACATTATAGAAAAGACACTACAAACAATATAATTGGAAAGTTGTGTTTATAGATTAACTCGAACTATTTTACATTAGTAGACCAAATCTCAATAAGTATTCATGGGCCTGAGATATAACCAAAAAACTTGTATTTCAGATGGAGAAAGGTATGATAAACTTCACTTCATATAAAATGGGCATTAGTCAGAAAATACTCATGGTAAAATGAGTTTTGCCAAGTACCTTTAATTGACAGGAAAATCGTAGAAAAAGGCAGTGCGAGTCTAGTCTTCTCAAGCCTATTAAATCAAAAGGCAAGAAGATGATGTTATTCAGTACTTCTCGACTATATTAAATAAAATGGCAAGAAAAAGGATGTTATTCAGGAATGTGACGAAGAAACGCAGACTGGCTGGAACTGTACCCAAAATAATGACAATGTAATGATCAAAACCCCTGAATTGGAAACTATTGATATGTAGAAACATTGCGTTTAAAATAATTTTTTAGGTGCACATTATTTCACTTCAGAGAGATATGAACCGTCGTGTGTTGTACGAGGAATCTGTGAATCTATGTGGTATCTAATTAATATTTTGTAATTTCAGAACCGTTGCAAACATGTCATGACAAAGAAAGAACAAATGAACGTATTGCTACTGTTCTCAAACACAGGATCGCTTGGTCGATGTGTAAACATAACCTAAAATATGTGAAATTAATTCAAATACGAAGGACGTCTCAAACAAATGTTTGAGTAAAATACACTTTCAAAAGAAAATAGATTATACTTGTAACGCAATTATAACGTTCTTAAGTAATGCAGTGTAAAAATCAGGATTGTCTTTTAAAAATAGACCAACCATTGTTGCGTCTCCTTACGCTTCCTCTTCCCAGGAGAGGGAGGAAAAGAATTCTCGTATTGTTTCCAATTCATTGAATTTCGTATTTAGGAAAATGTGTTACGTCGTCATTCAATTTTATCATAGTGCTTCTGATGGATTGAAAATAGTTATTGACAAAGCCTCCGAATCTTCATCTACTCGTAAATAAAACTTTTTTCTGAATCTGATTCATTGATGCACATATGTAAATCACCTCCCGTTATCCTACAGAGTTGATCGCATAATCCTTTGGGATTGATATGCTTGGTAAAAGAATTTTCGGATTTATGTTCATTAGTTTAAGGAGTGAAAATAAGTCTTAACTCTATGTCTATTTAACGTAATGAAATATAGTTTCGAGGGAATAACCCCTACTTTGAAATATTGTCCATAATTAGTCAATAGATTTCAATCTCGAAAATATACTAACAGCTGCGAGAAACAAAATCAAACATGGTCCCTTCGCGCAGATTCTTCGAATATTTATGTTAACCAAATATTTCATCGTTCATTGAGTAGTAAATTACTCTTCATAAAATAATATATCAATATAACTAGAAATATTTGATTTTTCATTTCTTGAGTTGTTTTGGAGAAAATTCCTCCGATTATAATTCTTATTCTCTGCGTAGATCTAATTCGGATATTTGTATTTTCTTTTGGCTCATTTCACACTAATTCGGTTGTATCCATACGGAAAGAGTAATTTACCAGTCCAAATAAACATTCTACTTCGGAAATATTCTCATTATGTGATAAATTTTAGCACATGTCGAATTGATGGGAACTCTTGATTTTCATTTGAAGGTAGTTCGGGGGAAGTCACCTCATAATATAATTTTTTGTTAACAGATTCAAAATAGAAATAAGATAATGAAACAATACACCGTGCGTTTCAATGTTTTGCCAGTATGTATACGATTGACAAATTTAATGTTAAATAATCTGATGTAATTGTGCTATGATCCCCCTTATAGGTGCCACCGGGTATGGAGTAAGATGCAGCCCCATAGTAAATAAAAAATTAGACAAACATTGGGACATTACCTGTGAATATACGATATGGAGTATCTGTAAACTGAATGAAGTTGTTTCATAACTAGTTAGCTACAACTAATGAGGGCACAGGATGGAATATTAACCTGCTCAACATGGCACTTGGTGCAAATGATTACCAACCTTCGTACAGCCATTTTTTACATTTAAGCCACGGAATCCAGACACACTAGAGACCTTTTTTTTAGAGTAAAAGTATTCTTTACATACAGCACAAAATCATTATCTTCATAAAAACTGTCACCATCGGTATCTATAGAAATTTCTTCACTTAAGGAAGACAAGCTTACACCTCTCTTTTTGTTCTGTACTTTGGAAGGTTCCTTTTTATTTTGCATTCTGCCTTTCCCCGCCTTTTCTTGTTTTTCTCTGGCTTTTTCCTGCATAGTATCTCTCCTCTCTGATGCGTATTTTATGTATAAAATTGTAAATATTATTTGTATTTGTAGTTAACTCTGTAATATTCAGTATATAAAATGAATTCGGAGTAAGTTTGAGTTACAACTAGTTAGTGTAGTAGTTCGCTACTTCTTCGGAATTCAAATAAAAACGTGGAGAAATGAGATATGTAATTGGTAATAATGCAAACCATATCACATACACTCCCCAAGAAAGTACAATTTTTTGAATAAATGGGACGCATCTACGTAAATGGTAAGGACACGTCTCGCAATTCCTATCTAGGATAGATTTTTGGGATGTGTGAAAATAGGTCAACTCGATTACATTTAGTCTCTCTACCTTCTCCACCTTGTAACCTATAATCTACCACGCTGATGTCGTCAATAACATAGTCAATAAAAACTTGTTAAACTTAATGATCATATTTCAATGGCGCCTATGAGCACCGATCTATGAGAACTTGGATAGGGCATTGCTATTGGAAAGTACGTCTAATAGAACGGTGTGGGGGAACCTTTTTTATTACGCGTCGTCAGCTACTGACGAACAGCCAACAGAACGGTGCCAAAGTGTGGCAAGTCGTGCCCTTGACGTAGTTTGCACGTTTTGCTGCGGCAGTTTCGGATGATGTTCCTTCTACGGTTATTCGTTCGTTATAATTGTAGGAATGAAAAAAAACTTGTGTTTCGATATATATGTGGACGAGAATACCGACGAAATAACAATCGTTCATTTTATGGTTCCTTCGGCAGTTCCTTTTATATTTGAATTGAGCACTTAATCGTGCAAGTGTCATCGTGGATCCAATCTCACTTTTTGATTGATTTTTTAGGGACATACACTTCATTCAGACACTGAAAGAGATAAGTGCCTTCATGTGTTATAGCAATCGACCCAAATGAATATTGACTCTAAATCGAAACAACGAGCTTCCTCATTCACCAACCGTGATTGGTCCCTTCAAAGAGTCTAGAATTTATTTGAAAACTGTTTTTACACTTAAATTTCATCTTTTGGAGTTAGTCAGAAGCAAAGACGAGTTTTTGAAGAATGGGAAACTGATATCATAAAGCAAAACAACCGCAATATTTCCAGAGTGGCTCTTTCGTTTATCTAAGAATAATTATGTAAACTTATATTTAGGTCCAATGAATTATTTTTTTAACAATTTTTTTCCATATCTGGAGTTTCCCCTCTTCTGTTTCGTGAGAGTTTAAAACTAATTGGATGTGTATTTCAGATAAGCCCTGTACTTCCGAAGTGTCACTGTTCTTGACAACAAATATTTACATTCCAGAGCGTTTGAGTGTGGCCGATGCGTGAGTGCTGGGGAGGGGGGAAGGCGCTGGGCGCGTGCGGGGGAGGATGTGGGAGCGAGTGATCTGTGAGATGTCAGCATCACTTCCGTCCGTCGCCGCTGGCGCTCACCCTCCCCCCAACTATCATACTTCCCAAGTCTTCCCCTTTCCCTCCTTACCATAGCTCTCGTTAGTCGCGTCTCGAATTGCCCTCCCCCTATGCACTCTTCTGAATGTTTGCAGCCATGTGATGCGCCTCGTTCCATACCGTGCTCTTGAACACTTTCGAAACAAAACACACACCATGGGAAAAAAGATTTGGCTTTGGGTTAAGTGAAAGGACTAGTTCCAAGATCAGTGGCGTACCAAACGTGGATGAGGGTTTATGGGAGTGAAATTCACTCTCGTCTTTGGATCCATAGAATCCTACGACATATCATCCTACGTCCCCTTTGTTCTTATCATTCGGAAATGTAGAGAGTCAATTAAATTTGAATTCAAATGTTTCCATACAAACGTATTATCATTATATCAATAATTATCGCATTCCTGAGCCTTGGTTCTAATTCGTTAATGTATTCCTTCTCCACGTTTCTATTGTAGACTTTATTTTCATCAGGACGAAGAGAACAGTTATAGGTAGCGTATGATTGATTTGAAATTAATTTCTTAAACAGTTGTTATTAATTTCTCGATAACTCTGCAAAGATCTATAAGTGTTTCGTGTGTCGTTTAATTGTACGGATAAAAAGAAAGTGTAAGTAAATTGTATGGTAGAAGAAAACGAGTTAGATCATATATCTCATTCGATTTCGCCAAATAAACTTCCGCAGTAGCCAGTGGTAGAACTTTAGTTAGAAATTGCTCTGTTTTTGAACTTATTTTCTTCGTTCAATTCCAGTTGATTTCCATATGCGGCGAGTCATCTGGGGTTGATCCTGGACCCATCTCTCCTCCTCAGCTCTGTATCCCTGTGTGCGACTGGCCGTCTGTCTGTCCGTCTGTCCGCCATCGCCGCCTCTTCCCCCGCGACGCTTGACAGCCGCGTGTAAGCTGCCCGAAGGCGCTCTCTGAGCTTCTTGACGCTTGTGGCGCGTCGCCCCCCCCCCCACCCGACCGAAGCGACACGAGAAATAAAACAATTTCCTCTTCGTGTCTCCCCTCGACGGATTTGTCCAGGAAGCTTCACAAGGAACGACTTATTTTGTTGATACATGGCCGACTCGGCGTCGGCACGCTATTATACATCGGATGGTATAGTTTTGTAAGGGGTTCATCGAATTGTGAGATTGGATACATCGCGGCAACTGATCCCTATATCAGAAGAAATTTCCTCTGTATCTCAAATATTTTTTCACTCTTGGGCTTAATGAAATACGACAGCTTGAAACATGAAAATAATCCTGAATGATCCTAACTTTTATTTTTCTTCTCCGGTGTTATTAAAAAAATTAAAACAAAATAATTTTTTACTTCATTTACATGATCAAAACTACGCGATATAACGAATTTCAGGCTCTAATTATGAAATATTTTCCTGTCATGTAATTTTATTTTCGACCTGTTGCGAAAAATAGGTCGGAAAAATGGATATTCGAGAATATATGAATAAATCATTTATTTCCTCCAAAATTATTTACGGTACACACAAAGTAATAAAGATATTTCCGAGCATTTTAACTAGTCGTGTAATATATATATATATATATATATATATATATATATA
>NNCF01126794.1:656729-677040 GCA_002313205.1 Laupala kohalensis
ACTCAATTTAAATAATCAAGTCTGGCTAACACAATAAAATGCTCCTCGGTGTTTCCTTCGAGTAAATTTACAATACATCGAAAGGAAACAATTTAAGTAAAATGTTATTTCAGCAATTATGAAATGACATAATAAACTAGTATTTAAAAAAATTGGACCTTAAATATTAGTTACCAGAAACAACAATTAATTAAAGAGATATAATTTAAATAATTAATAACTAAATATTTCAATTTACAGTATAGTTTGCGGTTTATCAAATTAGAGAAGAAATCATTTCAAATTTTATCATTCTTAACTTGGAGGTTCTTATAACTGGATTATCGCGGAATGTAAATGGACATACCGCACTGCACACTTAAAAAGTACCCTTAATCATATATTTCAATTACTTTACGAAAAAATAAAAATAATTTAAATTAGATTGAGTCATTCCTTTACTTTTCTGCGACAGTGATTTTCTGTTGTATTTTTCAAATGTATTTTGGACTTAATTGTTGTACTTTGGTCTTTCATAGAGTACATAGGGTCTAATAATTATTTTGTTCACTTTTAGAAGTTTGATCTTTCCACATACATTTCTCGTAATTTAATCTATGCCCTTGTTCCCACTTACAAGAAAATATTTTCAAAATGTTATTTTTTTAATATTTACTGTAAATATTGATTTAAGGGTAGGAAATTTCTATTATGTTTGTCTTAAAATTATACAGGAAAAACATTTTGTATTACTCTTAATTTATATGTTAAGATCTTGTAATCCTCCACCCAGCAGGCTACACTCGTACTGCGATCTAGAAA
This sequence comes from Laupala kohalensis, assembly GCA_002313205.1. Lineage (NCBI taxonomy): Eukaryota > Metazoa > Arthropoda > Insecta > Orthoptera > Trigonidiidae > Laupala > Laupala kohalensis. Next base: position 657,531 of record NNCF01126794.1, read on the forward strand.
TTATCACAACAAAATATATCGATCTGAGAAGAGTAATATCTCAAGAGTAATATATTAAGATACGGGAAGGTAGCAAGTGACGTTAACCAGTTACCTGTTGATGTCTTTTCTGTCAAATAACAGGTCTTTATGATACACTTTAACGAAAAAAGCACAAAATAAATAAATTACGAAACATTCAATTATTTACTTCAAGTCTTTCAAAATTGAATAAAATTGTTATTCCCAAACTTTTACTTAATCATAATAATCCAATTAATAATGGCGAGGAAGCGAATAATGTATACAATAGCAAATAAATACCAGCCTGGACAATTTCATTTCGTGAGTTATTCATTATTGTTCGTTCCGGGGGTACCGGAGAAACGATATTAGTCAAATTGAGACATTCCCATGACGTATAGAAAAGTTTTGCTTACGATTCTCCTGAACAAAATTAGTAAAAATCTGACGAAATTCCAATTACAAGTAATTTATTGTACATTGATTGTAAACGGTAAATACGGGTTTACAAAGCCTATTTCTGGTAACCGATCACAGTATATACTAATGTTTTTAATAATTTGGTAGATATCGAATTTCTCTCGACTTATGCGTGCCACTTCATCTTCGAATTGGACTTTTTAGTGTTTTATCAGAATACTTTCAATGGTCAGTCCTATTTAGTTACAAGCGATGTCCTGTTTATTCGATGTCGTTGGTATCAAATAGTTTCATACACAAAACTATGAAGAGTAAATAAAAAAATATTGGTATGTGTACTAATGCTGCACTTACGGAACACGATCAATGATGAAACAACTCAATTATCATTACAACAAAATCTAGATTTTTCAAATCACATATGTAGGGACGGGAAGTAACCAAAACCAAAAGTGTTACCACTTATCTACTTTTCTTTTTTAATTAACCCACCACTTGTACCTTCTGGGTTTCATCTGAAAAAGGGTGAAAACGCTGCACCTACCAGAGAAACACATACCCTTGGACCACAAAAAACTTGATGTATTATTGCATCGGACTCTGCAGGTTACACACTTTCTAAATAACGTCATTAGCATTTAAGGACTTCATTGTAAATAAAACTCACGATTTTTCTCCCTTTTCAGAAATATTTACAATTCTTTTCGTAAAAGAAAGATTTTTTTATTTCGAATTCAACCCGGATTTAGGAGAAGATGAAGCCTTGCCATCACTCTGCGTGGAATCTCTAGTCGCATATGACGGGAGTGGGGAGAGGGGGAAGGTGGCGAGGCCGCGTCAAAGGCGCGCGGCTCCGAAATCTGACTCGAGTGAGAACTGAAGCTGAACAGGTCACCCGCCATCGCTTTTTTCAGACGCTGAACAATTTTTCAAAAGGAGGATTCCTGCTACGCGCGTTTCAAATAAACGCTAACACGACTTCAAAAACCCGCAAAACATTGAGGAGTGTGGAGTGAAGTGCTCGCATAGATTCATAAGCAAATTGTGACTGCAGATAAATTGAGGGCGCGTTCAACAAGGGATATAAATGTCCGCTGAGTTCCGTGTCTTACTGGAGTCGAAGACCAAGAAGCAGAGGTTTCGAGGGACTTGTACTCCACGTCATCAGTCGGCAGGCTGGTTGTAAGTTATATGCTTTTCAGATAAATATAAGACTGTATCTTGTAGAATTTACTTGAGATTTTGTCTATTTTTGGCAAAAACTCCTCTATTTTAGCTTATCTTTTAGCTTTATTCTAGCTTTCCTCTGACTGAATCTCTTTCACGGTGGTTCGCGATATCCCGGATGGTGGATATATGGAAATGCTTACCAGATGTAGTGGGTACTGGAGTCCGTAAACAGAATAGTCGATACTATTAATTTATTCATTTATTTTTATTATTATTATCATTATTGACAACCCTGTCTATTTACAACGTCAATACAGGATACTCTAGGATAAATTGCTACGTTGATTTCCCTTTTTTCTGTAATTCCATCTTCAAGGTTGCGCTTAAGACCAAATACAGGGGTACATCATCTACCGTCACCAACAACCGTATCGCTATTTACTGTATCGCTACATCATTTGTGTAATTTTGAAATTTTTGGCACTTTTCCCTAGCCTCTATCCTGGTCCTCTTATCTTTAAAATGTATTAAAACTTTACCCAAAACTTCATCGAGAAATGTTCTATATTGTCCATGGAACTCACATTCCCAAAGAACATGCTCTGGTGTATTTATCCCCTTACCTCACATATACATCACTACGTCTTGTCAAGTAAGTATTAAAGTTTCCATATCCCAGTATAAATTGCAATAGATAGAGGTTAAGATTACACCATGTTCGCGTTTTTCTCTGAATGGGACAGTGGTCCACTACTAATGCAATACAACCAAAAAAATCCCCTCTGCGCCTGCACCCGGATCGGGAGGTATCGGGGTCAGCATTTGTCCACCTAGTTGGCGCGGTTGTAAAACACTTGTTCCTAACAATCAAGTCTCAAACTTGTGATCTCCTAATAAGTGCTCACCACAAACCCAACTTAAACAAATGTGATTTTAGAAAAGGAAATGACTCCACTGTCCCAGGCATCAGTCAATAGATTGACTTCATCCGGTCATCGGATTCCGGGGATCGAGAGAGATCATGAGGAAGAGAATCAGAGAGACTCAAATAGGCCTCCCATCAAACGCAAACTCTTCATTGGAAAAATCAATGCAAACACCCTCTCCAAAGCGGTCAAACTCAAAGAACTCACAAACACATGCCTCAAATTTAACATTACAGTTCTCGCAATTCAAGAAACGCGATTGACAGATGATAACCATTTTGACTGGGAAAATTATAAAATCTACAAAGGTAAACCAGTCATAAAAATCAACAAAGGACCCAAACAATTCGGATTTGACAGTACACAAATCTATCAGTGACTCAATCATAGACTTCAACTCTGCATCAGAACGCATGTTCCACTCTCATTAAAATCTGGGAACAAAGCATCCACCCTCATCTGACAGCACCACGAACACCACAACCAAAGCTAAATTCGTAGGGAAAATCTCCAAGCCTTTTGAGATAAACTCAAGCGTCCGCCAAAGTGATTTACTTTCACGCCTGCCCTTCAGTATAATTGTAGAAAAAGGAATCAGAATGTGGGAGAGAGAAATTAAGGAAATATAATGTGGCTCAAGGAAAGATAACAGATTAAATATCAAATGTTTGGCTATTATTATTGCTATCCTCACAAACCAGAAAGAAGAAACAAAACACGCAATAGGAAAACTACATGATATTACATTGAAAACTGATCTTCAAATCTCTTATGAGAAATCACAATGTATCCCCATCCAAAACCTCCCCATCGCAACACGTGTCTCTCTCTTTAAATACTTGGTAGAAATCATCCAACCGTCCGGACTGAACCTTATTGCAAACTAAGCACCAGTCACCGAACTAGTCGTACTCCCAGAAGCGCTCTTTGCGGCAAAAGCAACACTGATACACGAAGAAACAAGAATAAAAGAAATTGAAAGCAAGAACGAAAAATACTGAGGAAACCTTGAACCAGTAAACAGGGTCGGAATATGGATAAAACAACCAGTACTCATAATCAAGTTACATTTCTGTCCCAATACATGTTCAAAGCATAAACTTACATCTTGAGTAAACAAATTCAATGGTTCAAAGTGACCACCAGTAGCAGCGGGAGGGGAGGGGAGCATCTAGGAACGGTTTTCTGTTTTTATTTTTCAAAACACTTGACATTTCAGTTACGACTTGTCCTCTCATGAGGTCGCATCTGTTTGTATTGTGATTACATGATTGATTTTATTACGTTGACAGTTATGCCTTTTTTAATGATTTGTGCGACGCTTTAAATGGTTATGGTAAATTAAATATTTGTTTATTGAATATGAAAAACTTCTTATTCACCTGAAGAGATCTGTGTCCACAGTTGAAACGTTGCGTGGTAAACTGTGTTTAAACTGAACATTGGTCCGAAAGTGCCGAATTTGTTTTGTAAAATACATTTAGTTTTCTTAGAATTTGATTCCACTATCTATTAATAATGCCATGTATTAAAAAAACATTTTTGAAAATGTTCAAAACTGGCCCCAAGAATTCAAGTGCGACAATATTTTTTCTTTATAACAAATAATGCTATAAAGTGGTATTTCATTTGAATATATGATTGATGTGTAAAGAACTAATATTTCATTTTAGTTCCTATAAATCTCGTATTCCTATTTTGTTCTAATTACAGTGTAATGTCGGAACCGCAATACACCAAACGGGTATCGAAATAATATAAATTATGGAGAATAATATTAAATATCTTCAACCAAATTGAGAATCTGAGAACATATCATCGTAACTACAAACACTCGAGAAAATAAGGTTAAATTCTTCTTTCAACTATCTCATTTCTATATCACACACGATTTCTTCTATTCCAAGGGAGGAGGGTAGGGTGAAAATAAATGAAAGTTTTAACTTTGTTAAATCATTCCAACTATGATTTATATGAGTTTTTCTTGCACCACTGCTGTTATCATGTATCGTAACGTGTAAATTCAGATTATCGATACCTCTTCATATCACTATATTGAACAATTGCGCTTCGATATTTTTCGATTATGACACTTTGGTTCTAAGTCCAACATATAACAATTTATATTCTGGTTTCAATGGAATACATAACGCGTTACAATTTTCATTAGACAAATTTAAAGCTCGGGAACGAAAATATTGGGTAAACAGTACGATACACTTCAAGGTTGATATTATATAAATAATATTAATGAGAGTTACGTGTAAAAAGCAATGTGCATTCTATTTCTCTGGTAAAACGTAAAAAATGAAATTATTTTTAGTGGCTTTGTCTTTTCTCAATAGTTTAGCCAAGGTTTAACGGAATTACTTGAAATTATTTCTTTTTGATCTGTACCAGTTTTTATACTTAATTTTTTGTTTTTTAACCATGATTCTCGGAGTATGAAGTGGTTTTTTAAATTATGAAAACCAATTGAGTAACTGGATTCATGAGTAAGAATAACTTTTCTTCATATATCTCCAGCCTCAGTGAAATCTTAAGAACAGTATAAACTTAATGACGACAAACTTTACAATTAACTTTCTAGTATTTCTTATTTCTTGTATTATTCCATCAATAATTATAATTAAAGACTATACCTAATGACGTGTGCTTGTAAATAGGACTCCTAATGACAACGCTGGTCTCTTACCTCAGTTCATCTGTTGTGTCGGAAGCAGTAGATGCCATTATTCGAAGAATGGAACTGTGATGAACACGGCAGACCATCGGAGATCCTCTTTCAAAGGCGGCGAAAGATGAAAAATTTATGTGGAAGAAAAGCAAATTCAAGCAGAGTGATACGTAATAAGGAATAAGTCATATGGGAAAAAGTAAAGAGTTTCGAGACAACAAATACAAGAAATGTTCCAATCTACCAGATCCTTGGATCAAGGGCGAATGGGTGGGTAGGTTAAAATCTTCGGATCTCTGAAATAAGTTCTTGAAAAATCAAACAACCCAAGGAACAAATTGAAATTTTGCATTCTTTTAACCTCACATTAGATATCCTATCTTATCGTTATGTCATCTCTTTACAATCCAAATTTTGATTCATATTACTAAAAGCTTTAGAATTATTTTATGCAACGTATTTGTTTAATGTCGATAAACATAGGAATGGTTTTGCTGTTACACTCCGGCAATCTGTCGATTTCGTAACATACCCTCTATCTTCTCAACAAAAAGTACGAATTTCCCTTTGGCGAATGGACTCCGACAACAAAGATGTAATCAAACGCCCACCTCCAGTGCTCCTGTGTGGAACACGTTTTGTGGGCAAAAGACAATCCGTGTGATTGGCTGTTAGGAGCGCGTGAATGCTTAATCAACGGTAGCGGGTCAGGAAGTCACGGCGCGTTGGGTGGGCGACTAGATTGTGGCACAAGAGGCGGCGACACGCAGTAGCGGCGGGAGGGCAGAGATAGGCGTTGATGGGCAACACGGATGGTAGTTAGAACGACTGTAGTACTAGATGGGCGAAGAAGAAAAAACTGTTAAAAATTCGGAGTAAACCTAAACCCCCTCGCTTTTCCAAGGCCAAAGTTCTCAAACTTTCCTTCCTCTAAATTTTTGAGCAAATTTTCTGTGTCCTAAGTAGGAATCATAGCAGTTTGATAAGTTTTGCGCTTTTACCGTTAAGGCTAGCACGAGACTGAAAATTTGCTTCAAGGTTTTCTATCTGAAGAAACATCGGAAATTTATTTTAAATTTGCTATTTTCACCTATTCTAAACTATAAAGAAATGTTAAAGTGTAACATAACAAAAGAAAAGCGTGGGGCGGATTGCTAGTCTTCAATAAGTGGGAATATCCGCTACATTACACCCCCCTAACATTCTATGGAATATATGGCATCATTCTAAAAATACTATATTTCTATGTTGTTGATATTGTGAATTTAGAAAAGTCAGGTTGTATGAAATATGTTCATGATGAAACACAAAAACAAACCATGTCTGATTACAGAGCTTTCTGTTGTTAATTTCGTATATTGTCCTCCTCCCTCCCGTCATCGAATATTCTTCTCTTTATTAAATCACTTCAAAAATCATAACTTAGAAGCCGAGGAGTGGAACTAGTCACGCTGCGAATATATTGGGAATAAATGAAACGAAAAAACCAGTAATAAATAATTTTATAATGGTAGTGATAATGTGTAGTGAATTTACATAAACATCTCTGAGAACACAAAATTTTTCTCCACTTGTACAGATTTAAAGGCGGTATCGGTAAGAACGTGGTACTTCTGTTTAAAAATAGTACCTATTATCGTAATTGAGATAATCTTAGTAATGGAAGAATGCGTGGGGTTTAGAATTACTGAAACTAATATATATGTAAGGATCTTAAGCGAATAAGCGTGGAACATGGGGATATGACGGAGAGATTTATAGAGAGAATCTGAGAAGACAAACGTGTGGGTAGTTGCTTTTTACTAAATTTTGCTAGAGATTTTGTACTATTAACCACAGAGAAAAAAGTTAATTGATGAGTGAAAGGTGAGATATAAATATACTTGATATTTGCGTACTTGTAAACTGTACGACGATGGTAGTAGCATTCTTTAAGCCCGAATTTGGATATTTTGGGAAAATTAATTTTATTAATAGACAGCATTGCAATTTAAAAGCGCAGGTACATTAAATCCGTATTTCTCTCCAGTTTTCACACCTCACGTTTACTTGTTGCGATCATCCTAACACTGAGAAATGTGTTCAATCGCGCGATTCACTTATTTTCTCACAGTGTGTAACAGAATAATGTTTCCGAAGTCATCGAAATGTTCACCTTAAGTCAACATGGTCATGGTTAATTGGTCATGCAAAACAGGACCAATTCTCCAGCAATTTCATCCGTCATTGTACCTCACCCACGCGAATTTAATTACCTAATGAAAACGTGTAATCCCTCACTAAATGCTTGTTATTCCCGATCGACAATCACGGGTGGACGCGGAGATGGCTGACGGACTCGTCCAGCATTAACTGTTTGTTTGTTTATTTACAAAAGGCCAATCACAGTGCTTGTGCCGCGCCTGGTAGGCGCCTAATGAGCGGTGCTGGGCTGCGTCACGCGGACGGCTTGTTTGTGCTGTGCGGGTGGGAGGGAGAGGGACCGGGCGGTCGCCCACCCTCACAGTAATACGATTCCACTCCCGAGATGTACAAGAAGACGCTTCGGGGAAACAGTCCGCGGAGGTGGCGGATGAACAGTGAACTGATATCTACAAAAAGAATTAGGTTGTTAGCTAAAAAAATATATTTAATTTATGCTTTTAGTTCCAAAAATATCAAGTATTTTATCTAAGTTGACTATAATTTTCAAAATCCTCTAACTTTTATTAAATATTAAATTTCAAACGTTCAATCACTTAATCAAAAACACTCTCTATTTAAACCAGAGCCATGTGACGTGCCGATATTAGGAAAGTTAGTGGTTTAAGTTTTACACTCTGGTGGCGAATTAATGTATTAGTGTAGAGAGGTTCTTGGGATTATTCTGTATGTTGGTTGTATGTGTTTTATGCTAAATTCGGTGTATTTAACTGTGGTTAACCGGTAATAATCTTGCGGTGAGTGATTTTATCTTAACGATTCTATTTCCGAGTGATCATTATAAGAATTTGTATCCACGAAATCTGTAAGTTTGCCGGTGCTACTCCTCAGAGTAAAAATTTCACAGGTGGTGGAAATGTAATTGATAGTGGCCACTTGTTGAGTTGTGGAAAAAAGGATGATGAAGGTAATGTTCAATACAGAATTATCGGCTTTTCTATTCAGACCTCAAATATAAGAGACAATCCCCATGAAATAAACGGGGAAAAGTAATACGAGGATAAAGTAATCTTTTACAACGGGAAAGGAACACACACGTGTTCCTTACCGTTGAATGGGAAAGACGCTGAAACTGTCTTTCCCATTCTTCGAATTATCACCCACGCGCTGAAAGCATCTATCTTTTCTTCCTAATTTAGCTTATTAGTAATTTTGACCACATTCCTATTTTTCTTCAGAAATGGGGGGAAAACATGATTTTTACATGCTCGACTGTTAGAACCATATACACGACTCTTACACAACATATGGTTGTTTACACACAATATAAAATCTTCTACTGAGGTTTCTTTTGGAAGGAAATTCCATTGTATTAGTGTTTAAGTTAATGTTAAAAAGTCTTAAACCAAGCATCTATTACCATCAATAAACATCTATTACAAGACTTCTACTCCACTAAAATCTCACTAAAAAGAACACAAATACAGCAATCATTGTATTAGCTCCTCAGATGATACTACGAGTGGGCGAGGAGTGGGCTCCCCTTTAGTTAATTTTCCTGCCACCAGACTCCGTGTCGAAATTCTGACTTTTCCAAAAGTAAACAAAAGCTATTTACAAGCAAGACCCTCGTGTTGGTTCAGAATGATGGTGGAACATGAGAATTCGACCGCTATCATTTTAATCAGTTGAATCGGTTTGTTAATGGCTGTTTTGTGTTATATATGACGTCAGAATCACCGCCATGACTAATTATAACGTAATGCATAATAAGAACTGAATTTTCCATACATTAAAAAAATGCAAATTGATAATTGACATTAAACTAAATCAGTATTTCATTGAATTAACGAGCATAAACATTTTATTTGTAATGAAATATATTTTGCGTAGTCTAGTGTAGGTACCACTCCACAGGTAACTCGAGAGGGAATAGTTAAAACTTATTTTGATAAGTTTTGTTGCCGCGGATGAATGAAAGAGATCTACGATATTAAAGAAACAATTTCATCGTATAGTCTGTCTGAATTTAGGGCAAAACATGTCTGAATTTAGGGCAGAACGTGTCTGAATTTATGGTAAAGCGTGATATTGCCGACCAGTAAGGGAGATAGCAGAAGAAAAATACAATTATTTCATAACTTTTACATTCTTAGATAATTACTAGCCTGTTTCTTGTCTCTGGGACTGAAACAATAACAGCAATGAAGTAGGAATGAAGAAAATACTTCGCGTAGGAAGAATTTCCTTTGCTGCAATCACGATTTCTTCATTTACGAAGATATATATTTACGTGAGTAGGTTGAAGTCTCCGTATTCGTTGACTTTCTTGGAAACGTTTCCATCTATTTAATTTAAAAAGGCAGATCTAAGATTTTATGCACTTTTAAACAGTAACAATTTATTTGTAGAACCCAGATAGTTATTTCGTGATTTTATCGAAGCTTATGAAGTTTTGTTGCCACTAACATACTCGTGATTTAAAAATGTACTGACAATGAAATATTGTTAATATGAGTTTTGATGTATATTTCGATCTACAATAGTATACAGGATAATATTTACATTCATTATTTCTATTTTTATGTGGGATTCGTTGGAATGTTAATTTTCAGATCGTTCAGAAGTACTGTCTTTCCAATGTGTATGTAACTCGTTGACGCACTTAATCCGTGCCATGCTCAGGAGATTCAAGTTCATGGGCATAAATCATTCTGGTTTTGTTCGATACCGCGCTCAACAGTTTTTCGACCTTGGACAACATTGTGAAATGTTGTGGAAGCCTGATTTAAAACAGAGTATTTGTAGAGATTAGGTGACGTAAAATGACGCAAGCCACACGAGTCTTCTGAGAAGCAGCCGCGACGGCGTGTGGGAGCGCGCCGTGGGGTAGAGACAGGCCGGCAGCTGGAGGACGGCACGAGGCATTAGCCTTAAAGCCTTGACGGAGGCTAATCCCGCTGTTTGAGAAGCTTTGAAGGAACGGTGCAACGGCTGGCTGCAACGGGATGCGTGCAGCGTGAGGGCTTCTGGAGGTAAGGGAAGGAGAGACGAGAGAGAAATCGAGGATTACAAGATAAGACCAAATGATTAATTTTTTTAATTTGTAAATGGAAAATGTAGCGTGCTATTGAAGCTTACCTACATGGAGCGATAGAAGGTAGGAGTTGGGTGGTACGCCATTGATAATAGAAGTTTTTAGTAGTAGTTAGTGTTATTGAAAATAGGAGGAGGTGGATGTAGGAAGGAGGGTTCACTTATCAGTAGTCACAGCTACATGAATTGGGACATTAACGTGAAAAGCTACAAAGATTTTTTCTGGCCCACCGGGAATGAACCCGGCATGACTTGGTGATGAACTAGAACGCTACCACCTGAGCCACGGAGGGCCTGACCAAATGAATGATTAGTAAATGAGTCCCTGTCAGACGAAAAAAGTGTTACTAAGGTGAGTTAATTAAGAAGCTACGATTGGTTGCTGTTTATTTCTTTCCATTGATCATTTATTGCAAAATACAATTTGAGAGATTTTGCGGGGATTTGCGAGGTTTCTGAGAATTTTAAGATTAAAATATACTTCTGTATTATAATAAATAAGTATCCAATAATATTTTCTTGTTGATCATTATGAAGAGATACTTTTCCAGGAATTCTTAAGAGACGTTTTAATTTGTGTGAATGTCTTGTTCGTGGTTTGAGTCTATACCGTAATCAAGGGGAGGGGTGCTAACCGGGTAGGAATCGGGGCAGAATTTATGTTTGAAAATTATGTGTTTCTAACACAAAATTTGTAAATATTACATTTTAATAAAATACATCAATTCGTCAAATAGGTAATTAACAATTTATTAAATGTAGTCCAAATTTACTAATTGTTTAAAATAGCAAATACATAATAAAGGATAAGGATTTTATGACCAAATCAGAATTTTATAAAGATACGAATCAAATAATTCATGAAAATTTATTTTTAATGCAGAGATGATGAACAAACAAATATATGAAAGTTATAAAATAAAATCCCAATCAACAGTTTTGCGTAAGATATATTATTTAAACCAACGGTCTTGAAGAGGCCTACTTCTTAATCTGAGTACCATTAATAAAGGCTCTACTTGTGAGATACCTAACAAACAGCTTACAACGTACATAGAGACTACACGACGAACGGAAGGAAATAAGTAAGTTCACAGAAATCCGCTTGCCGTCTATAGATGGCATAAAGCATATAGAAAAGACAAAATTTGAACGTCTCAAGACCGTCCCATCCTCTTTGAAGAAGGTAAAAGTCGCGTAAAGAAAGACCCACAACGCCTTAATAACATTGGAGACTAGCCGTGCGGTTGGGTTGACGGTCACACCGTTGCGCTATATCGCTTACACAAATATTGCAGAGTGTAACCTGCATGGAACACGCCTTGTGTAGCCAGTCGCTTCAACCAGAACTCGTAATACGCAGAAATTATAATACAAATTTACATGTAAATTTAGTGTGCGGAAAATCTGTAACACTTTTACAAAGTATGTCTTTCATCAATTTCAATTTTATCTGTTGACAGTTCAGGTGCAATTGGGGGGGGGGTGCAGATGCTCTACCCCCTCACCCCCCCCATAGATCCGCCACTGTCTGCCATTGCTATATAGATCATGGGCTTACAATGAGAATAGCAGAACATGCTGCGTACGAACGGAATCAAGTGAGTTCACCGTTTATAGCACTTACTATAAACAACTTTTTGTTTCAAATTCATAAAACTAAATTAATTAAAAATTATTTATAAAACTAACTTACAAAGAAATTTAAATACAAACAAATAAGATGATTCGTCTTATGAATGGTTTGACTAACATTACCCGATAGAAATTACTAACTAAGGTGCTGTTATATTCCTATTCATGTCTAGTGAAAATGTTATTCAGTAATACCGATGACTCGTAGTGTTGGTGTATAATGTTCATTTATGGGATAAGAGCGTAACTGATGAATTTCAAAAATTTTCATTATAATATGCCGTATTACATTTTTAATGCCATTACAGTTGGTCTTGCCTATTCCGTCTTCCCTTTCGTGGCGCCGTAAAAGCACGTTATTATTATTTTTTAACGCGACTTCCCGTTCATGAGTGACGGAGAAATACTTAGAGAATACGTTATTTTGTCTTTCATTGCGCCAAATTTGATAAATATACAACATGAGTGGAGTCAGCGTGGCTCAGTGGATAGAGCGCTGAGCTGCTGGCTGGATAGCCGGGGATCGATTCCCGGTGAGGTGAGGCATTTTCATCACGCCTCAACATCCAGCCTGCTATAAAATGAGTACCAGGACCGGGTTGAACCGGTCGGAGCGAGATGCTGACCACATCTCCTCCGTCTAGTGCCGCGTCAAGAAATCGCGCGAGCTGTACCCTCCGCGAAGGCCAAAGCCCACAAAGGGCTGTAGTGCCAGATAAGAAACAACATGAGTAAAAAATCAGTAAAACCAACAAAAATTCATCAGTACATTCGTGATACACGTTTTGTAGGTCTGTGATATGAGTCCCGCGTAAATCCTGTTTACCGATGAATCAGTGTAAATTTTGTAGCTGTGTACGCTCGTCTCACCCGTGGATACTAATCTCTAGGGGAAAGGTCAGTACACTTGATCGTTACGTGTTATGCGTGCTGAGTTCCACATTTCGTCCAAGGGAGGTTTGGCTTCATTTTTCGCTCTTATGTTCAATCAATATTTACCGCTCTGTGCACGACACAACGATTTTTAAGAGGAGTCCTTCAACAACTTTGATCAATCCAACGAGTTCTTCTTTTTTAATCCATGTTACAGATACTCCGTTGAATGCCTTTCCACTAGAATTGATTTATTTTTCAGTTCTGGGACTGCGCGAAATTATACTTCCGTCAGTTTCCCCATTAATTGACTATACGGTGGGTTCAGTACACAAGTGAACCGATTCCATTTTGTTTTATATTTTGAGATATTTCATGTCAAGGGACGCAAAAGACATTTTTCAGTGCCACAGTTAACAAAGTTCTTAGTTCATCTTTCTCAAAAATTTCAACCAGATTTCTCGGATCACCAGACAATTAATTGTGTAAAGAAAAATTAAAGTACCTATATCTCGAAATCAGAAGAGTGTTTCTGAACACTCCATTTGGCACTGAAAACTCCTTATGGCACTGAACAATCAAATACAACCAGTCTAATTCTACACAGTGGTGGATCTAGACCGTAATAAAGTGGAAGGGGGCAAACGGAGAGCATTTTTATTTAAAATTATGGTTTTACAAAAAATTTATAAAAACTGCCTTTAAGTAAAATGCATCACATAAATAATTAACAATCATTTATTATTCGTAACAATAACAATTATTTATTATAGTTTAGATGGTTTTATTACTTTTATTAATTTTGTATTATTAATCACAATAATTATTATAACTAATAACAGTTATTAAACTGGTAACACAAGTAAGCTATTTATCAACTTGAATTTTATGTTAAGAGTTCAGGTCCAATGAGGGGGGTCTATAACCTCTTTAACCCCCCTCCCCTAGATCCGCCGCTGATTCTTCTCAGTCAGGTATGTACCAAGAAAGTACCTCAGCGCAAGAGGATCCGTACAAATCGGGAGGGGTCTTCGCCAATACAGTGTCAACTCCGAAGCGTCGACAAGTCTGTGGCTTGGCAACGGATGTTTACGAAAGACCAATCTCCACTGACGTCCACCAGCGGGGAGATGTTGGGCTCTTGGGGAAAGTGGTGGGGAGGGTGCGAGATGGAGAGGGGAAGGCTGGTCACGCGCCCCACTTCCTGCTCCAGCTTCCGGCGCGGCGTGACCAAAGCAGCGGGAGAGGAATGTGTTTCTCCAACACGATGCGGAGATGAACCTGCCCTGCTCTCATTAAGAGGATGTGCCTCGCACCCTTCTATTCTCACCCCTCCCCTTCAATCGGCACATCCTTTGTCTTCTTGGTTCTGTTATTGGCTCCGTGCACCTATCTGACCTGTACATTAATCTCGTGAATTATTCAGGCGTGTGGGAGATTACGTGTAGAAATGAGGAATAATCGACAACTTTTCGATTCATAGTTTGCAGATTTATTACATACTACGATTAATTTTCATCGATTAGTTAGTCTAAATTAATAGATAAATAGAAAAATTGATTATATTGTCCAATTTTTTTAATTAAATCTATTAATGTGTTGCAAGCATTAATCGTATTAAGATATAATAAAATAACTGAAGTACATTATTGACATGTTTTCTTACTAGAGTTTCTTTCACATAAAATTATTTGAAAGAAATATGTCAAAAATACAACATAATTAATAAATGTATATAATGTTGCACACCATTTTAAAAATAATAATAAATTAACATAATTTGGGCCAAATAATCTTACAATGTAATCGCTTCACAAAATAAGCGATTTTAACATAATCGAGGCATTTTTATCGATTGAGTGTTCTAAATAATGGATAGATGTATGAATAGCGCCCATCCCTAATAACATGTCACTGGACGCAAACATTTCACTGGATGCACGGTAAACTATCGGAGCGTCTGATTCACAATCGTTCTATCTATTGTTGACTACTACTCGAGTCATGATGGTTTCGAGCTGAATTGTCAAGAAAGCTGAGAAAGGACGAGGGGGTTGGAATATCGATGACAGTGGAATTTTCTCTTTAGCTCAAATCGGCTGTTAGTCACGCTACAAGCTTGCATTTCCAGGAATATTTGATCTGTCCCGACTCTCAATGATGCCGGCCAATAAACCTCTCTTCAGGGGCGGCCCGTGGCGTAGTGCCTAGCGTACTTGCCTTCTTTCTCTGTGACGCTGGTACAATCCCTGTGGATAAAGCGGGTTCGCGCCGGGTTTCCTCGGGGCACTCCCGTTTCCCCTGCCATTCTTTCCACCACAACATTCACTCATCATCATTTCACCTCATTCGCATGTCATTCTTGTCATTCTTGTCATCCACGTCATTTAGGAGGACGCCTGAAAACAGGCGTTGGTCGTGTGTACCGGGGCTCAGAGGAGCCTCAACGTGGTGTCCCCGAAGCAGCAATGCTGTTAGAAATCCTCTATCCCAGAAGCAATTCTGGCACGATTACATACACACAGTGGCGGATCTAGACAGTAATTAAGTGGAGAGGGGGCTGACCGGGGAGCATTTTTGTTTTAAAATCATATTTATAAAATTTGTGTTGTAAAACTATTACCTTTAAATAAAATGCATAAAATAAATAATTAACCATTCAATCTGATATTATTAATAACAATAACAATTATTTATTAAAGTTATTAATATGGTATTATTCATTTTATTAATCTGACATTATCAATAACAAAAACAATTATAACTAATTACAATTATTAATCTGGTAACACTTTTACTAAGTATGCCATTTATCGTCTTAAATTTTATCAGTTAAGAGTTCAGGTCCAATGGAGGGGGATCTTAACCCCCCCCATAGATCCGTCACTGCATACACACCACTCTCCAGAGTCTGCGCAACAGTACTTTGCCTCTCGTACCCATGGTCTGTTGTGGAAAATTTCTATTCATAATATTGTGCTCTTCAAAAATGTCTCGTAGAAACAAAACACTAAAATAAATATTATTTTCGAATGATATCCACATTGAACTTCAATTCAATAAGGAAACCACACAGTTTTGTCGGAGAGAAATGGCGAGTAAAGGACCCTATGGTGAGAATATTTTACGACATCCCCTTGGAAATAAGTAGCCTGAATTTTTTTGAAGATGACTCTCCTGTTTTGGCGCTTCCCCTGGTGTGTTGTAAACGGACTCGAACCCGTCGAGGGGCTGCGTGCACACAATAAGGCAACGCCCGCACCCGGATTCGGATACACAAGAGGGCGCGGAAACAGCTTTGTTATTTCTTTGTTGCTCTGCGGGCGACTCATAGAACAGGGCGACTGACCCCCCCCCCCNACTCCCCGGGGACGGTGGGACGGAATGGCACTGCTTGAGGGATTTTAAAATACGCATTTAAAATGGAAATTTCTAGTTTTAGAAATATAAAATGCAAATTAACTTCTTCAACAATTCTCCCTTGTCGGAGCTCTCTCATCCGTCACTTACTACTGACGTTTTATGGCAAAGTTCGTCTTCCAGTTCAATTTCTCCATTTCGATAGTAGTTAATATGTGTGAATGTTTGACTGCTAAACCTCTTAGTGTGGACAATGAGGCTCCTATTTAAGGAGAGCAATGATTACGATGGAGACACATTGGATTCCTGAGGCACGCATCTGACATGTTTGTCTGGAATGAGTGAGGGAAATCCTCTGATGAAAACCTCCATTTGTACGAACAGATTATTTCAAGTACATTTCTAAATCAGACTTATGGCTTCAATTTCGTAGCTCTCTTAATCTGGGACTTGAGGGAGGGATAAGTATCTCCGATATTGCAGGTAGACTTCGGCATTACATGCACTTCCTGCAAAGCCAGCTTACTTCCATCATCTCCTGTGAGCTTCCGAGATTCTTCCATACTTTTAGCTCTCCCATTCATCGCTCAGTCTCTCTTTTTCTTCTGAACGTAATGCAAAAAAATATATAAATGACGAATCTAAAGGATAAATGTACCTCGTTTTATTTGAACGTGAAGAGTGCGCGAGCAAACGTACTCTTACATATTTGACTCACATAAATAAATATGACACACCATTAGCAACTGACCAGCACTCATCGAAAATTATATGAAAAACATAAAAAACCTTTTAAGTATGTCGGTTTGAGCAGTTTTATCGTTGTAACAATTTTTCGGCGGAGCATTCTAGCTAATGAAGTTAACACTTAAATATGACCTAAGATAAAAAGAACGTCACGCTGATTTTGCGCTATTGAGTAAATTCGTGTGATTTTGTAAAGTGCATATGCATTTATTCACCAGTCTTTGGAAACATGGATAGGGGTGACAGAGCGTGGATGTGGAAAAGAATAAGTAATTGCATGAAGGAAAGTATATCAGACAAGAATTGACGATTCAAAGACCAGAACCTAAAGAAGGAAATCTACCAATAACACTATCGATAGTTTCAACTATCGATCACCATCGATAGTTAAAAGTCAACTATCGATAGTTTCCGATAGTTACAATTTGGTCTTCCCGCGTCTCCATAGAACTGTCACCTATAGCTTTCCTATAAATTTGAACATATGCATGACATGGTTTTAAATCAGGAGGATCAATTTCAAGTGACTGGAATTGGCATCTCTTCTTTGGAACTCGGTGGGAGTAATATGACAATGTCTTTTCCTAATCAGGTTAATAGAGCGTGGGGAGGGAGGGACTCATATTGTATTTTTGAAACTATTTGGTGGTAGAAATAGATTAAAAATATCTTATTCTCGTTAATTGTTAAACGCCGTTCGACAATTAAAACTGCGACAGTTGATATGCTAGTTTTCATTACCTAAAAGTACGGTTACAAGATTATTTCCAGTTTTTGAACTCTTGATAGGTTTTCCAGTGTAAAAAAAATAGGTAACCACATATCTTTTGAGTTGACTTAATGATCGAATCGTCTATAAAAATGACCACCAAGCAAACCATATTAAAACGAGGTGTATCATACTATAAATTTAACTGTAATTAAACTTGATGGGACCTGTTTTGGTTATGTTTTATCTCCTTTTACTCTTCATAATAATTATGAACGGAAATTTGAGAATACTTTGAAACTATCGGAAACTATCGATAGTTAAAGGTTTTTCCCCTACTACCATGTGTAATTTGTCGCAAAACGTGGATAAATCAAAGAGAATGCAGGTGAATGATTTTCATCAGAGAGCTGATTCCAAGATGTCAAAAACAAACAGATGAACGCTAGCGGAAGTGTAAGAAGGAATCGGTTGAAAGGATGCTTGACTCACTTGGCGTTAGAGTGATTGAACGCACTGACGAAACACTACGGATGTGAGTACCCTTGGGATGTGAGATCCAAATTCATTGGAAAGACCTTCAAATCTTTGGATGTGATATCCCTAACTTACAGTTCGGATACTTTGAGGTTGGGATATCACTTTCAAAGGTTTGGATATCCCATCCAAAAGTTTGGAGAAATCCTTTTTTCCTCTGAATTTGGATCTCACATCAAACATGCTCTCGCTGTGCGGAGAGAGCGTGAAAGGAGAAGAAGCTGACGGAAGGAGTGGAGACTCCCAAGAGGGAAATGTGAGTGAAGTCGAAGGGTCCGTTTGTGCTACTGCGTGGGTGTAGTGTGACGCCGCAAGGGCAGCGTCCACTGTCCCTTTAACGAGTGCTCAGGCGCCGACATGGAAGGGAGTAGGGTGTCGGCGGCACAAACGAGGCGCCCCCACCCATCCACCCTGCAGGAGTAGCGTCGAAGTCTCTCTCCGCTAGCGTTTCTTCGCCTTTTGCAGCCGCTGCATTTTCTTTCTTTCTTTCTTTCCTTCCCACCTTCTCATCCAAACCGCTTCCTACATGTGTTCCTCGAGAGCCTGGAAGTTTCTTTGAGTATTGACGAGCGCCGTTGTCATCCCGTCTCCGAAAGGGGCTGTGTATTCGGCGAGTGTTCTGTCACTAGATTTGAGCCCCTTGTATGGACACGTGCTGCAAAACAACAAACACGCCATTCAGCGAAGCTCCATATAACGAAGCAAATCTCAACACGTGTTTGTGGAGGAAGAAGTGTTGTTTGTTCCTAATTAATCATGTAGTCTATAACGTCCATCGGAGATTCGTGAATGAATAAAAATTTTGTTATTTTTCATTGTCCGACTATGAAAATGAAGTGATGAAATTGTGTAGTACTGAATACAATGAAGGACAAACGATGTATTGGATGAGTTGGATGAAAGGAAGGAAAAGTGTTAAAGTGTGAGTAGACGATTTATTAGATAAATTTAATAATATGTTGTCGAATATAGGTGGGACATAGAAAGGGACGATGAAAGGAGATAGGTTCCCTAATACAATACAACATATATGACGATTCATTTATTTTTTAGAGATCTTTGAGAGATTATGTGTGTTTGATTCATTAATTATTTTGTGAGATTAAAAACAATTCAGAATTCAATGGCTGTTCATCGTTTTTGAGAAGGGAAAAGTCTGAAGTTGCCTCAGCATCACAAGATAACCCTATATATATATATATCTGTCTCTTATAC
>NNCF01126794.1:677046-757921 GCA_002313205.1 Laupala kohalensis
ATATATCGGTATATATTCGATTATCGGTGTTCATTTTGAAATATCAATGCGTTATGGAATCAAATTGAATACATTTCGAAAAAAATACTTGAAACATTGTAAACAATTCTTTCCTTATACAATTCATGTTATAAGAGAGTAGAAATATGAATGAAACGATGTAAGAATTTGCGCCACGAAATGTAAACGAAACAATGAAATATGTGGAAATATAGAAGACCAAGGTAATTAGCTAACGTTGCACTAATATACTCTCCAAAATGAGAGAGATCCAATTATACGTTCCCATCCAGAAATTACAAAATATCAACGTAGTGGGTAACGAACGAGAGAGCTCAGGTTGGGAAAAAGAAGAAAAGGTTTGCTTGTTTCGGTGCACATTGCGGGCTTGGGTACGTGGATGTTAGCATCGTAGGGACAGCTGCGTCCCAATGCCATCCCAGGCGCCCGACAAACGCTGTTAGAGACCCCATAAATTGGCAGTGACGCCTCGGAGTGCCGTCTCGCGCATGCGCTGTCCATTGCGCTCTCCGTTAAGTCGGTCGGCGTTGGGACCCCGCGTGGTTCGGCGTGCGCGTACGCCTGTGCTCCCGCGCATGCGCCGTCGGTCTATTCGAAACTTCGTGTCGTAAAAGCAGCGCCAGGCGACGGTCTCCTGGGTGGAAAGGTGCTCATGAATCACGGACCCGCCCTGGTTCCAAGGCACGTCTTTGAGAAAGTCCCAGCGCCGGCAGGTGGGCCGACAAACGGATCCTGACACAGTCCTCGCTAATTGAATTGTTCGCGGCGACGCAGAAGTCCGCCTCGGAGACAGATTCCGTGCTGTCGACGCTCCGAACCTAGTTTCACAACAAGCGAGACATAACTAGATCTGTCGTAAAACTATTCCATTTGTTCCCGAGTTTATATTGGAGGGCGTTAGTGTAGGTGGTGTAACTTCTCGCGCAAAAAGAATGTTTTCGGAGATAAAGTAATAAAATCGGGGCAGGTGCGAAGAGATTTTACGACACCATTGTGAGCGGGGACACCAATAAAAGTAAATCTGGTGATCTGCGCCCTGAAGGCTCCGGATGTGCGGACAAGGCTTTGGAGCAGTTTAACCTCTTTAAAGCCAAGCCATACCTCGGCTTATACGCTCGGCTTGGAGTCAAAAGGCGGACTACAATAGCGGTGAGGACACGTTGTTAGGGAGCAAGCGGCTGGTAATAATTTGTTGGCACGAATTGAGTGTTTGCCCCAAGGGGTGTTTTGTGACATGACAGGAGTGAAAATGCTCGGAAGGACAAAGAATGCATTTCGCGCGTACGCAGCTCAGAACAGAATGTTCGAGAATATTACTATCTTGTTTGAGAAAATAAATACCGTAGCAGTGGTTGTTTCTCACGTTTCCAGACATCTCCTTAATCCATTTTCCTGATCCATGAAACATATTTCCCAAAATTACTTCATAATTTCAATTCCCTGATACAATTTTTTTCTGAATTAATAACAAATAAAATAGTATTTGTCCATTGGGCACATTAAGATCTATTTTCATTTAATCAGTACAAGGTAGATTGAAATATGGGCTGGTGTGCTGGGGTGGATTGTATATTAGCCGTGACATGCCTATGATAAACCTACAAAAACATTTATCTATGGTATACCGCTTATGGATCTTTCGTAGTTTTTGTTTCTTTTATTCCTTTTATTGACCCAAAGATACCTCAAAGTTTATGAGATCTTGTCAATATTTTTATGAAACTCGACAGTTATTGAAGGGTTGTATCAAGGGCAACTGAATAATAATAATAATAATAATAACAATAATAACAACTAGAATTTCCAGGCCGTTTCTAACCTCCTACAAAAATCATACATCTATGGCACCTGGGTTGAATTTTTCTTTGTTTTTAGATTTGCAAAGTTTAAATAATTAGAATTAATTTTGGAAAGATTTTAAGCTATCGCTGCTTTCTTCAAGAGGTTTGGCATACGTAGTCAATATTTAGGTATGTTTGACAAGATGGGAAACCTAAACCATATTTAATTCAAAGTTGAATCTTAATTATAGAACTTATAATTATATCGGGCTTATCGTACAAAATCATATTTTTTAACAAAGTTACTTAGATTGTGTTATCACTTTACAGCACTTTGGTATTTAATTAGTATTTAGTCCAACTAATGGATTAGTTTTGATAATAGCGGGATATGCAAATGATGGATCCTCAAATCAAGCTTTTCAGGTCTAGAAATAGATCTTAATGTGCCTATTATTTCCTCTCAATTAAATGCTGAATCTTAGTCATATCTGTCAAAGTGTCAAATTAAATATTGATTTATATCTTTTAGTTATGATTGATTTAATTTAGTTATTATTTTCAATTTGTAAGTGCAGAAAAATGTTGTTACTATTATTTAATATTATTATATTATTATTAATGTTTAACGATGAACATAATATTATTCATGAACAACGATGTTAAGAGTTCGGTATGCTACTCTCTTTCAGGTTGCAACCAGCATCCTAAGGAAACGAGTCGGTGATCTTGGTAGATTTTTATAAAACCTGTGTAAGATGTTCGTTGTATGTACCTCTTATTACACTTCCAACCTTTCTGCCTCCCTGGAATTTTTACCAGGTTGGAGCCTAATGATGTATGGATTGCCTCAAGAGCGCCAACAAAGCTTGGTACTATTTCAGCTTTGACATTCCACATTCGATCAATTTCAATAGACAAATTCTTATATTTTAATTTCTTCTCAGGATTTTTGAGAACCATGTTTCCATCACATGGGATGCTAACATCAATGATGCAACAAACAATCTTCTGTAATAGATCCTTTATCTTATCTAGGAATTTTTGCTGAAATTTTTGAATCCGCCTCTGCCTTAGGGCCCTTGATCGGAATTGATGGGATGGTCCCTTGCTTGCTTCCGGAGAGTAAATTAGTTTTTTTCCCTCCACGTGGTCATACGCAGTTTGTACTGTTTTTTGACAATAAATTTATTTATTTATCACTATATACGGTTTGTTGGCAATAACAGTTCTGTGTATACGTATCTGTTGGTCGTACAATAACGTAGTGATCTTGAGATGTGACTGGTAATGGTGAATGTTTATACAATGTGTTACAGGTTTCGGGTACATTTATACCTTTATACATATGCCAGTGCTTATTATGTCGTTCCAGATACTTGTGTTTGACTAGCACTGGACAAACCGACACTATGTGGTCAATTGTTTCAGATTGTACTCGACAAAGACAATTGTCATTTTGGGTGACCTAAAGAAACATTGTCTCACAGTGTCGTGTTTTCAAAGCTTGATCCTGACCAACCACAACCAGTCTTAGGTTCTGGCTTCATATTACCTTTCACCTGCCATACATTTGCTCTCTGGCGATCCATTTCCACCTTTTGTGTTCTTTTGACGAACGGACCATAAAATTTCTTGTTATGCCACATTTCACTTAGCTTTTTCAGAGTTTCAGTTTTACCCCTCTACTGTTCCAATAATTCGAGATTTGTAAGTTCGTCCAAGTGTGGCTTGGACTTTATAATGATATTTCTTGCATGTTTTACAAACCCGCTGTTGCTATTCTTATGATATTTGGTTAGCAACTTCATTAATGGGTCACCCTGATGTCTGGCTAGTTATTTAGCCAAACTGATAAGAGTTTCTGTACTTCACTTCCATTTGCCTTAATCCTCTTCCACCTTCCTTGGAAGATGTGTAAAACCTATGGACATCAGCTTTTAGGATGCTTCACATGAGCACGTATTATTACTATTATTATTATGAGTGAATGAATGTCTTCCACAGCTTGAAGCTGGATCTTTTCCACTTCATGAATGGACATTGTCAAGTTCAATCAAACTTTTCTCCTAAAACTTTTCGCACTATGTGGCGTGTCTCAAGTATTACGGATTTCTGCATATTGGTCAGTGTATTGGCAGCTCCTAGTATTTCCAAATGGCGTTTTGTGGATTTCGGTATAATTCCTGTAGCCGAAATAACTGGAAGTAGAATAATAACTTTTTCCACTTTCCAGATTTTCTTGAGATGGTCATCCAAGACCTTGTATTTGCTAATTTTTAAACTGTAAGTTCTGTATATATTGTGAGTTAGTGGGATGGCAACACCAATTAGATGAATTTCCTTCTCATTTCTTTCTAGGAGTATGATATCAGGGCGGTTTGCTGGTGTGGTTATATCAGTTCTAATATCTCGGTCCCAGTAAAGTTCCCAATTGTTATTTTCAGTGACAGGTGGAGGTTCATATTTGTAGTAGCGAGTGTCTGCTATGAAAGGTGTTGGTGAAGAATTTTTGCTACGTTGTTGTGCCTTTTTGTGCAATCTGTGTTTGCAAGAAGCCGACATGAACCAATGATGTGCTCACTAGTTTCTGATGCGTCTTTGCATTTTCGGCACATCTTCAGTTCCTTGATTTTGGATGATCTTTCTATAATTTCTTGTTGATATTACCCTATCCTGGATAGCCATCATGAACTCAGTTGTTTCTCCAAATAGATTTCCTTTTTTTGAGCCACAAATGTGTTGCCTCTTGATCAATGTTGATATTTTCCAGGTAGTTGGTATGAGTCCCATGCAGCGTTTCTGATCTCCAGTCTGGTTTTTGATCACCTACGGATTCACATTGAAGGGTATAGCTGGAATCTGATAATTGTAAATGCATTGCATTTGTATCAGCTTTACAGATGACTCTAAATATATCATGAGATTTTTGCTTTTCATAGAAATACAGTCTCAGACTAATAATTTGTTTGTTGTGGAGACGTGGCAGATCTATTATCCCTAATCCTCCACACATTGTAGGAAGGGTGATCCGTTCTATTGGTGCTTTGGGATGTCTCACACGATTGTCTGTTAGTTGGGTTCTGATTAACCGTGGTATTTCTTCCAAATCTGTATTTGACCATTATATTAGACCGAAGGAATAAGTTAGTAATGGTATTGCAAATTGATGGCGTTCACTTTGTTTCTGCTCTGCAGGTAAGTTCTGAGAATGCTTTTGAATCTCTGGCGTAGATTCTCTTCCAATATATTTTTGACCGCAGTGTGGTCAGTTCCTTTTAGCTGCGGTTTTCCAAGATATTTGTACAAGTTAGATTCATCCAGATCTTCAGTGATGTCACAGGGGGTTACACAACATCCTGTAGAGAAGGAGATACCTTTTTCTATATGAATGGATTTGCACTTATAAAAACCAAATTCCATGCATATTTCATTGCTAAATCGAGAGGTAATATCAAGGATTTTGTGAAGTTCGGCACTTGACTTGGCATATATTTTTAACTCATAATTTTATTATAGATCAATCCTAAATTACGTCACGATCTTGGGGAAGGGAAGTTGGCCAAAAGTGACAGTTCGTGATGAGGTGGACGGGAGTATTTTAGAATACGTGACATTACATTTGGTATATCATAAATGTTGAAAATTGCCTTCGCGCAACACCTATGACCTTTATAATACTCTTAAGGCTAAAGACGCACTTGCAAATCAAAAATTTTGGCGTGGTTTTAGTTAAAAAGAGAAATGCGCATTTTCAATCTATATTTTAAAGCTTTACATTCAATTATTTGTAATATTTGTTCCTCAATTTGAGTTCTATGTCACATTATTTTTGTGAAGTCATTGTGAATCTTTGTGTCATATTGTGAATTTGCATTGTGTTGTGTTTTTGATTTTCCGTGTATTTGAAACGAAATAAACACGACTTCCCTACTCGACAAGTTTCTATTAGATTTTTAGGAAGTTTGAAATTATTGGGTAAATTTGTCTGTACAGTACTCTTTTAATTATCAAAATTATATGATATTAACAATTTTTGAACATAGATGAATGATTGTCCTACAGTTGGCCCTATTTAAAGTGTAAATTAAAAATTTGTATTACTACTTAAAATTAACTGTTTTAAAACAAAACAAAAAAATGTTGAATCAATCATGTTAAGTATTTTGCAAGGTAATTATCTATAAAAAATTATTGATAAGTTACATGGTAAGAGTACATTTTTAAATGGAATTATATTTGAATTAAATAATTATGTATTCTATTATTAACGTCCATCATATAGATAATAAATAAATAAATTACAACTTACGACCTTTTTACGGACGTTTACAATACATATTGTTCTTATTAAAACATACAACGCAACGACTCATGGTTTGAGTCGTCATTTGGTGACATCAGATTGTGACAATAAACATGAACGTAACAATATATTTTAATAGCACATATTTCAATATATATCGTAATAGTCCGTATGAAGGTCGTACGTTGTTATTTATTTATTGTGTAAGTATATTTCACTATTACTGTTAAATTGTCATCTGTGTATAGTAGGTATATTTCTATTATTTAAAAATACAAAAATAGTCACCGGTGTGTTTATTGCACAGTAAACAATAAATATTACTTTATACATTTTCATTACATACAGCTATGAGTTTTACAATAAAAGTGTTATCGTCCTGAAGTGACCTTGTTCCTTCCAGCCCTACTCACGTTCTTCTACTCCTGCCCGCTGACAACCGCTCCGCTAGGTGTCTCTTTGCATAAGCGGAGCGGAGTAAACGCAGATATGTCTTTAGCTTAAGTGTGTCTTTGCCCATAAGATAACACAGGACGGCGGAGAAAACGGTCCTCTCCGCACCAAAACCGCAAATGTATCTTCAGCTTAAGTTTACAGGAATTTTGACCTAATTTGTTTTATTTTTTAAATATATTGTGATGGGAGGGTGCAAGTTGCTTTGTGATGTCACGTTAAGGAGGGGTTAGATGTAACGTGACACGGTGGACCGGGGGTAAAAATCCTTAAAGATAACGTGACGTAATTTATGAACGGTCTATTATTATTATTATTATTGTTATTATTATTGGGACTTTAATAAGTAGGTCTTTAATCGGCTTCAAACGTGACCAATTTGTTCAGATGTGTTATCAAAATCTTACACGAGATGAAATATGTCAGATGAAAACGGAGTGAGCTTGGAATCGAACCCGGGACCTCTTACATTTGACATGAATTGTTAATTAATAATACCCGAGTGGTTGATGTGTTTTGTCAGAAGTTAAGGGGGGGGGGGAATTCTCCAGATTTTTGCTCTTCCACTGCGTCGTTCGCATGCAACACGAATGTTCGTGGGAAAATGGTCCGCGTTGCGGTGGAAAGGAAGACGGGACGAGATAACCCGCAGCGCGGGACCCGCATCATGGAGCAGGGGCGGGGGAGGGTACGCAGCGCGAGCGCATCTATTGTCTCAACAATCCGATCAGCTCCATGGAGAGCGCCCGCTACATTGTCCGCAGCGGCCGCCATTGTGCACTTGTTGGGGCCTTTGAGAAGCAATTGCGTCCCCTCTCTCCACTCTCCCAGCGTAGGAAGCGACCGCTTGGGTGAATGCGGGCGGAACAGTCGCCGTCGCGAAGGCGACTTGTGCCTTACGGTCACGACGATAGGGATTCATTGAAAAGAGATTTCCTGCTCTGAATCCTCGCGATTCAACAAATCAGGTCCCTCATTCATGCCTTAATAGACTGTCACTTCCCCTCTCAACTCCATGATACCTCGGTCAATGAAGATAACTCGTTTTTTATTCATTTCATATTTATTTATTTAATATCTTGTAGCGAGTCCTGCTCGTCTACCTAACCTTCATTTGTCGAAACTAATCAGCTCAGATTAATGATAGAAAATCTACTACGTTCTGGAATCTGACCAGTGCATTAAAGACTAGTCTCCGACCAAGCGACGTGTTGCGACAATTTAGTTATTGACAAATTATTAACAAACTTGTAGGTACCTGCTTTGCTAGCGTGAATTATTTATAGTTGTACAACTGTTGTTTCTAAGTTGTCATTGGTGAGAGTAAGAAATAAACGAAATATAATTTCAAAAAATTATTTTTTTTAGTTTGAGTTTTCTATCGTGTAAAACATTTTGAAATAGGTATGTTTCTAATGCAGAAATATGTCGTTAAATTGATGATTTTTCGAAATAAAACAATTTTTGAATATTTGAATGGAGTCAAAATTCTGTGACACGACGAAATTTTATTCCCGACTGTTTTGACAACGATTTCAATGAACCCTAAACCGACTTTCTATGTCTCCCGAAAGTGCCTCGTAACTGACGTCATCTATAGACGGTCTGTATCACATAGAAGTAATGTTGACATTAAGCAACACTATTGTCTTTCTAGTAAGAACTTGTAGTAAAAATGTTAACAGGTAAGAAAGAAACACACAAAAGTCACTCACATATTTACACACAACAGTTCCGGCTTCTGCCTTCATCAGTCACGAAGGAAATGAACCTATACTTTTCGGTTTACGTTCTCCGACCGTTAGGTGAAAGAAAAGAAGAGTTAGAGGGAAATTTGAATTTGAATTTTGAAGAATTTACTGTTGTCTATTTAAACAGGGATTTGATTGTATTTCAATAAGATTATCCGGTAATTTAAATAATGATTTCGGTATAATAATTTCTAATTTTCGTTCTCCATATTTATTAAAGTAATTAGAGATTTGAAAATTGTGTTTTTCCTTGTTCTATGCTCATGTTCATGTATTTCTAATATATTTGTATTAAACCTATTGTTAAATAACAATTCAAATTCATAATATAATCCATATAAATCCATACATATAAAAAGTTCTAAGTTTTTATATTTTCCTTTTAAAATTATGTGATCTAAACATAAGAAGTGTAAGTGCGATTGAGGAAAGTTTGTTATTTTTTATTTCTTCCCTTGTATAATTGTTGATGCATTGATGCATGTTATTTTCTATTAACATGTTTAAATACTTTAACTGATTGATATTATTCTCCTTGCTTAATATATCAATGTTAATGTCACCAATTATTAACATATTATTTGCATTTACATCCTTTAGTAGGCCATCTATTCTTCTATAAAATTATTAAATTTTTGTCCGGAGGCTTATATACAACCCAAATTTGAGTGCCTTTTTTGTTTTCTAGACTTAGTTCTCCAGCTAATAATTCGAAATTTACCACTTTAATGCTTTGAATAGTGAATTTGTAACATTTTTTTTACAAATTTAAATATACCCCCACCCCTTTTATTTTTCCTTAATTTAATGAATTTGTTGAAGTCCTGCATAACATATTTATCTATTAAATTTTTATCCTTTAAATTGACTTCACTAAAAATAATTATGTTTAAGTTATGATTAATTTTGTCTAGATATATATTTAATTGATCCCAGTTTTTTAAATCGTTCTGCAATTGAGATGAAAAAAGTTTACTTTATTTTGATTGTCTTCTATGAATTGTTTAAAATTAACTTGAGTTTCCAGAATTTTGTTCTCTTTTATTTCCTTTAAATCGTATTCTGTATTAATCATGATGTTTCGTCAAAGATGTAATTAATAACTTTTACCTCTAGTTTAGGTTTTGTAAATTCCCTTCTTTTTGTATTTTTATTACTTGGCTTTTTTCCTCTTTTCTTGTGAAAATTTTTCCATCTTTAACCCAGCAATATTTAAAATTAATTTCTCTTGCTTTATTTTACACTTTCCAAAATAGATCAGAATAGTATTTAGTCAAGCTCTCATTTAAAAACACCCCCCATAATCTTTTTTGATTTCAATATCATTGATTATTGACTTCTTTAGATCCAAGATATCATCTCTTACCCCTTTTGAGAGAAACGCTACAATTTTTTTTGGCTGTTATGCCATATTGGTTACATAGATATTATCCATGTCAATTTCATTCAAGCTAATGTTTTTTCACAAATTTTACTCGATAATTTTAACACTTTCACTATTGCTTATTCTTTACTATTGTAATCTAAACCTATCACTTCAATTTTTTGTCTAATTGCACTTGTTCGAACATGTTCACTTTACTTTCTAGTTCCTCTATCTTCTTGGAGTCCTCTTACAGTTTTTTCTTATTTTCTAACAAGTTCTTTTTAATTTCTTTGAAGTCATTTAATTCCCTGCATAAAATGTTGTATTTTTCATTTAAAAAGTTTAGACTATTTTTTAATTCCTTCATTTCACTTAAAATTATATCCATTTTGCCATCTAAATTTAATTTTACTCTTCCTTTCTCTCTGGTTTCTTCTGTCTCACTCGAACTATCTTCTTTATTTTGCACTTTGTTGACTCTACATTTGGCACATCTCCATAATTTTCTTTCCCTTTCTGATTTGGCTCTCAGAGTTCATTTCTTAATTGAGCACATAAAGTGGAGGTTGTTTTTACACCCATAACAAAAAACCTCTTGTGGTAATAACTCGCCTCCTCAGTGCCCACACCTCATTTTGTCGAACAGAAATTCACACAAACCAAAAACCTAAAAAACAAAACTGACAAAAACCGAACTTGAAGAATCTTCCCACGAACACAAATTCACTAACCTTCGTCTCTATGTCTTCTTATCTTCTTACGTAGCCAGCTGTTCACTCCGTTGCCACTTTGCTACGTTGCCACGTTTGCTTCCGCTATACTTATAACCTTGAAATTTCCTTATATCTTTCAAAAACACTTGAATTTCTCTATAAATTTGTCACCATTTTTCTAATTTTTCTTGTACAATCTGATGGAACAAAACTATCAATTTATCTTTCTCAAACTCCTTTTCTCGACTTTCTTAGCGGAGCACACGACAGCACATCTGCACTCAGCAGCAGCAATAGTAGTAGTTATAATAATAATAATAATAATAATAATAATAATAATAATGTTAATAATGTCTTTAATAATTGGCGAGGCTCAGTCATCTGGCCCGCTCTTCCGCCTAATCACTTTAAACTATGATTTTCATAGTATCGAAGTTCTCCTATTACACAAGGAGATATAACGTCTTCACTTTCAAAATATAATCGGACGTATGTTGTTTATGTATAGTTTTAACGAGTGATCACTAATAAAAGAGATCGTTTTAAAATGAATTAAACAGAATAGGTCTGTGGTTGACCAGTTTTTGACTTCAAAGACTGGTTCACATAGGATCAGTTATTTAATCCGAAATCGAGCGATTTAGTAGCTGGAATGTTCGTATAAAGTTACTTAGTGGAGTATTTAGTTTAGTAAAATTGACTTAAGTTTCGTAAATTACATAAGTGGGTTCTATCCAGTAAAATGGAATGTAGACGGTCGAGTAGAATCCTTGTTCCAGAGCGGCCACTGTATCACCAACTAAACCTACCTGAAACGAGCCAGAACAAACACTCACCCGCTTACTGTTCTACTCGTCCAGTACATTCACAAAATCTATCGTTACTGGACTATCATTGACCTGGTATGAACCAACATTTTAGCTGGTGTTCAATGTCCAGTGGTGAAGTGGATTGGGGAATGCTACCTTACCATCTTCTTTCCATTTCACTAGATCGAACTCACTAAATTATTTTCCTGAACTAAACGGCTAAATAGATTTTTTCGACTCGCTAGTTCACTCGCTACTGGACTAAATTGACGTAGTGTAAAAAGCCCAGTGTGACTCAGCCTTAAGTTGTGATACAAGTCCGCACAATTACATACTAAACCCGTGATTATTAAAAAGGTAAATAATAATAATAATAATAATAATAATAATAATAATAATAATAACCACCTTAATATCTTATATGTTTAGGGAATAATTGAGAACACCGTGGTTGGTACCATCTTTGGAAAATTACTTGAACTAAAATTTGTGTGTTGAGATTAAATTTAATTTAACGGGTATAGTTTTTGTCGGGAAAACACTAGGAAATATTACTGGGTCAGTAGCGATATCAATTCTTCATGGACTGATATTATTGCCGTGTCACTCGTGAACAATTCAGGAACCTCATTCGAAGAAATACTAATATGAGATTTTTCTTTTTAATTTGTAATCATTGGTATTGGTTAAAATTAAAAATGCTGTCCATCAATTATATTGCCTAACACCTCTGCAAAAGTTGAGTTCCAATTCGAATATTCTTAAAAATGGAAGTAAATGAATTTGTATTTCCCAATTTTGAATAAAAATTTAATAGTAACCTATGAAAAACAGGAAATATGCGATAATTTGGTCGCACATTAAGTCCTGTGGGTATGACTCCAGAGGAAAATCACCACATCAGTGTCCTCTTTGCAAAGCGCAGGCTATCCTGTCCAATGAGCGTTAACCGAAGCACAAAGGCGCGGGGCGACCGGTGATGGGCCGATCCGGCCTCACTGCCGAGCTCGGGCGCTGGCTATTCTTCTTTCATTAACGCAATCGCCGCCGCCGCGCGATTTCTACGCCTGAAACGCGCCTTTGCGTCTCACGCGACGCGCAATTGCATCTGGTTGCGTCGTCAAAGCGGTAGCTGCTTAGCGGAACGCGCTTTCCCCAGACTCGCCTATCGGAATGGGAGGTTGCTTATAATCACGACCTACTCAATTACATTATCCTGTTTCACCTTCGTACGACATCCACATATAACGTTTTGAACTATTGGTTGTAGGTTTTTGGACGCCTCAGATAAAAAATATTTCTGCACCCCTACAATCTCAACTTTCGTTCAAGCATTAACTTACTCCTTGATAGGTGGGTAACTATTACGCATACAGAGAATTGTGTTCGTAGCGTTGGCGCCCCTGATTTTTGCTGACCCTGGACATCCTATGTAAATTAGGGGAACGGAATTCTGCTTCACGTGCCGTAGTGTCCAATATCTGAAATCCTCTCCTTTCTTGTTGAGAACTGCCAAAAATGTTCGATATCAGATTTATACACACCTTTATTTTCAACTTTTAAAACCTTTTGCGATATTTCTCACCGCAGTGTGATCTCTGCTACGTTGGTGTTTCTGAGATCATGAATGTTGTACAAAGATTCAAAGATAACATACTTCATCGAACTGAGAAACTTTTTTTGACTGCACTGACAGCTGTGTCTGAAGTGACAAAATGAAAACGGATCTTGAAATTTTCCAAGTGGTCATCTTCATTTGCCGATTCATCTTTCTATTAGTTGTCGTAGATTCTCTTTTATTTTTTGAATGCGAACCTTCCTTTTCTCAAAAATTGACTTCATTCCAACATCATCTGCTACTTCATGAGCATAAACCAGTTTTACCAAATTCCAAATCACTTCTAGCACTGATCTAGCACTGTTCTTTTCAAGTGAGTAACTACTATTTGTGGAGACAAATCCTATTTTTGCAGGATCATATTTGTTGAATTGACTTGAAACAAAATGTTGAGTCACGAGACAATAGGGACAACAAACTTGAAGTCGGTGATCTTTTTAAGTAATCCAAGTGTCCTTGTTATAATGCTACTGGATCCTGTAAGAGAGGAAACTTCAGTAATTTCTTCCAAAACATTAAATATAGTACACTGAAAACAGACCCTTAGGGTGAAAAGTTAGTAAAGTTTTGAAATTACTAGCAATAAAAGATTTTGTCATTCTGTCAGTATTTATTGATGCAAACGGCCTTTTCGGCCGCATGGCGGCCATCTTCAGGGCTACAGAATTTTTTTTTACCAAATATAAATTACAAAATAAATATAAATTGAAACATTTTGAAAACAATCTACCCCCTTCTTCTTCGAAAAGTTATTAATTTTCAATGTAATATGTAATAATAACAGGAAATGAGAAAATTGGCATACCTGGGTCCTTTGGCAAGCGGTGGCTGAAAGCACCGTTGTCTCACGAAGGGTCAGATTATATAGGGAAGTTTCAGGAATTGGTTTTATGGCTAATTTTAGCAGGGGGGAGAAAAAATCTGGAACTTGATGATTGATTGTGAAAATGTTGGAATTAAGTGAATTGTGAATGTGAACGTTTTCTAATTTAGGTCTTTTCCAGTAATTATTTTATATTTCTAAAATTTGGAAATCATTGACTGTGTGGAATGTGTGATTGTTTTCTATAAGATGTGTGGCGAAATGCGAATGTCCGGTGAGGTGTTTGAAAGCGAGGATGTGTTCATGTAGTCATTTATCAAAACTGCGTCCAGTTTGTTCCACGTACATCGCGTTGCACTCACCGCATGTGAGCGCGTACACTCCACTTAATTGCGAGAGGGGTGTAGGGTCTTTTGTGTGGGAGAGGATGCTTCTCAGGGACTTTGGTGCATGGAAGGAAGTGTAGAGACCGTGTTGTTTAAATTAATTTGCTAACTTTAGAGAAAGATTGCCTATGTAAGGTATGGTAATTTGAGGGGTCGTGGTATCTTTATGAAGGGGGGAAAGTGTTTTTATTTGTTTTCTGTGTATTGTGTTTTTTCTTCTTAATGATGGAATCTATCAAACAAACATCCCAGTAATGTTGGCACGGATATCGAAGATTATGTTGGCGAAATGTGGAAGTCGTATTCAGAACAAAAAAGCAGTATGCACAAGTAGTTCGTGGTTGTTATTTTCTCATTATTCATCTTTACCGACTGCGAAAGTGTATGACGTGATCAAAAGGTGCCGGAGAGCGGGATAAAGCAGGTTCGAACTTGTGATCAGGTCAGGGAGTCTTTCAGGTGGGTTTCCTCACCATAACACCAGACCGTTGTTCGGCCCGGTACATCACATGCGCTGGCAACCCAAACAATCCTTCAATTCTTCACCGAGCGATCTGGTAAAATGTTAAGAGCAAAAAACTATAGCTTAAAACATGGCTTGTGAGGCATATCTTAGTTGACTTTACAGGACTCTCAACAATAACTGATGATTTCTAATGTTGCCTATGTATTTAGTTTTGCCTCTGTATGTATTAGACAAGGCGTAATCTGCAGTGGTCCAGTGAGTTTGCAATGGTTGTTACTATAATGATTATTAGAAAACTTGCAGATAATTTCACATTCATTTGAAAAATTTATTAAAAATTACATTAACAAATACAAGTGTATTTTTTTAATGAACGGATGTTAGAGAAATATAAAAATAAAACAAAAGAAGTATTATTAAGAAAAAAGATTTTTAAAATTCTTCGACTTATTAAAAAAATCTATAGAATCATTTCCTCAGTGATCGATCACAGTCTAATAAAGCAATGAAAATTATTTTTCTAGGACAGATTTTCCTGCTTGTATTAGTTAATGCCTTAATTTTTTTCTAATTACATTCGATAAGTCACATTTATGTAAAGTACGATAATTGTATTGAAATGAATCCCATCGCCTTATTCCTTCTCGCTGTCCTCGCTGTCTCGTCAATTCGTTTCATTCAACAAATTGAACGACGAGTGCCGATACTTTAATGAATATTTCCGCAGTATGGCACCACAAGTGCCTCGTATTGTCGAGCCTCTGATTCATTTGTCCATGACGCAGCCCCGGCGCCTTCGAGTGGGTCATCTTCACTTTGATACTCTTGGGAGAGACAACATTAAGAGTTAATACAATCTAGTGGGTTATACAGTAGCGTTGACAAGACTATTCATCTCGATGACTTAATACGAATTAATTGTTCTCCATCAGACGAATGTGTCTGACAAGGGGGACGTTTGAGGCTACAGATCTATTCAGCCTTTCAACTTCCTCAGAGTGATTCCCTGGAGGCTTGCTGGGGTCCTCGTTTCCAGACGGTTGCTGACATGGCATGTTTTCTAGAGACCAAGGACCTTCGAGAATGTTTAACACGCGAAAGGATAGAGATTATTACAATGAACAGTTCTCATGAAAAAATGTGTCGAAGCAGTGCAGCATTTAAAGCAGCTGGACTCACTTTCCGTAAAATAACGGTACAATGTGCAGTTTAAACGCTTTTTCCAGATTCTAAAAGATGACAATCAAAGCATGACCATTTTCCATCACAAGAAAAATAGATAGCTAATCGATGTAAGAATTCAAAAATTTTATTACAATATTGTCATCTTCGATTCTACACGGGAATCTCGGCCTCAGTTTTTGATGTCGGTGTGCAGTCGATTGTCAGCGAACAGTATAAATATAGTATGGAATTGTGCGCTCCCTTCGGAAGCAGTCGGAATTGCCCTCAATTCTTGTTTTTGAGACCAATAGTTCAGAACAAATATTCCGATAAATTTCTCTCCTACCGCCGTTAAGTGTGCGATTACTGAAATTATTTCGATTTATGGGAAATCAATTAGTTGCATTGAATCAATTGTTTTTCATTCAACGATTTATCGTTTAAATTTGTTAATCAATCAATCCAATAATTGATATGTGTTTCAGAGAAACTTTAATTTATCATTAAAACTATGATTTGCGACAATGCGATGTAATGCTAGTATTGATCGTATCAGAATCAAACAAAAAATATTTGTACTCCATATATCTTTTTTTATATAATAGAATTTGTAGAATAAAATATCTATCATACACTCACTCACTCACTCACACACCCACACAATTACGCACACAATTACATATCAAATATTTTAAGGTATTTGCAAATATTTTATTCTACAATTTTTATAGCAAAATTTAATGTTAAAAAGGTTATCATTAAACAGTTGGTCTAAACATAATCGATCCCATGGAATAATCAATTGTTACATTAATCATGATTAAGTTATCATCCCTAGTGAAAACTAATGTAAGATCACTATTTATTTACGAAAAAACTTGTTCGTCTGAAGCATTTCCTTGTGTCAAGCACGAGCTGACATACTTGTCGAGCTAGGAGCTTTGGGGATGGAACGGCGGTTATCATTATTCGATGGATTTAGAATCCTCTCGACTTTCCCATCCTTGAGTGGATCGACACCTATTCAGCCTATGTATTCGACCTGCCAGTCTCCGCGGTTCTGTGTAGGTAATTCGTTTCGAAAGTTCTTTTCGATTTATCGATGGATTGATTGCTTCCCGTTCCATTCGGTCGGTTCGATTCTTCGCCCCTCTCTCCACCCTCACCAGTCAGTGGAGCAGATCGACTCTCTGCTTGCTCTTTAACTCATGGCCTCTTGAAATACGGTACTTCATTCACAAATGACCTTACATAATGCTCACATTACATAATGCGATGTGATGGATGTAAAATATATTGACGTAAAATAGTATGTACTAAAAATATTATTATTTTTATGAATAAACTTTGATAATTTTACGTTGGACCCGGACATTCACAACCCCTCATATATGAACTATAATGAAACTAAATTACGTGTTTCTTAGAAAAATTGTATGTAAGGTATTCGAAAATGATTCAGTTCGAGGGTTTCCGATATATACCAACGATACATATTTTAATGTGCCAAAACGAGATCATGATAACTAATACCTTTATGACTGCTTTTCTGTCGCGATGTCTGTGCGTCATCCTTTCAAGATAAACGACCATCGAGGCAGCGCTATTCGAATTGTACGTGTCTGTCCTTCTCACCGACAGAGAGCATTGGCTACATCCACATTAGAACGAAAAATTTGCTATGACGCATTCTGGCACTGGTCCTGATTATTAAGAGGAATCAGAATTTTTAAAGGGATTTTTACCCTTTTTGAACATTTTGTTAATATAATGAAACATGCAGAAAGTTAACTCGAATGTTGTTAGGTAATATGAGTGTTATGGTATTATATTGTGTGCAAATATCAATATGTCTCTTGATGATCCTGATAAAAGATATTATTATAGGTCTCTACTCACTACCGCGAGATTTGAGATATTTTCTGAGAATAATGTAAAATCGTATTTTCCGAATTTTTTCTTGGGAACTAGACAATCGATAAGTTGGAATTTCTACTGGAAAATACATATTCGTTTATTTGCATTGCAATACTTGATTATGTGTTAAACTGTCACGAACTTAAAAATAAAAACATTTGCCAATTTTAGTGGTAATTAAACTAGGGAGCATCCTGTCACCTTAGAGCCTGTCTCTTATACACNAAAAAAAGAACAAAGCATATCACAACACACGTTCCAGAAACAAAAAATTAAGGATATCGTCCCATTTTAGTTTCACTAATGACTTACCGCATCTGATTGATAGTCGGTAAATACCGCTGACCGCTTTGCACGCAATGAGACACGTTTTCGCCGATGGCAGGGGAGATAAGTGTCAACACGGATGTGGCAAGCTCGCAGTCGCCCATCTAAATGCGCGTGCAATTGCTGACGCTTCACTGTCCGTGTATCCGGCTACGTTGCTAATGACCGAAGTCCAGCTCCTCTTCGCAAACAATGGGAAACATGTGCTCTTATCACCGCACGTACTCCGCAAAAAAGGGGGAAAACAGCTGCTTAGCATAATCTTCGCTACGAGTAAGAACGTCGAAGTTGATGTAT
The DNA here is from genome assembly GCA_002313205.1 of Laupala kohalensis. NCBI lineage: Eukaryota > Metazoa > Arthropoda > Insecta > Orthoptera > Trigonidiidae > Laupala > Laupala kohalensis. The sequence goes on from NNCF01126794.1 coordinate 695,245, forward strand.
CTCGGAAGTCGTCAAATATAAATCAGAGTATTGGTGGATGAGCTGTCTTTCATCTTACACTCTTAATTTCTTCGAACGAGTAAATTGCCATTTGACTCACATGTGTAATTAAATGGTACTGTTTTACTCTCATCGATTGAACTGATTCATTCAAACCCCACGTGCAAAAATAAATCAATAAAATATTTTGTAATATATTAGTGAATTCAACCCGAGTTAATCCTTGTCAGTTCAACCCTGTGAGGTCAATTCAACCCTAGCGGAAACTCAAAACTTGTACATTCTTGCCTTCCTCCACGCTACATCATGGCACTCCCGAACAACGAAAGTAACAACGCAAACATCGCTCTAAGACAGCGCCTGTCAGACACAAACATCACATTTGTTGATCTGCAACCCCACTTTTCTGCCAACGAAGTCCGGCACTGTTTACAGTAAAGACCGTCTGGGAAACATTGCTTTGCTTCTCTCTTAGCTACATACCGCACCTCACTTCCTCCACCAGTTCCTTCTCCTACACCAAAACTACCACTCACCTCTATTGCTACCTCGTCACTTTCTTCATCTCTCCCCTCTGCCATTTCTTATCCCGTCCCTGACCAGCCACTGCCCCTTATCTCACCTCCCTCGTCCAAATCTGTTTCATCTGCCCCACCTCCTTCCGCCCCCAAACACGATTATAACTTGGGGTCGCGAGTTCCATGTGATGCTCGAAGATGACAATTAAATTCAAATTCTCCTCAACCAACTCAATTCAATTGCATCCCCCGAGAAAATAAAATAAATATCTTTCATCACAATGTTCAGTCACTTTCCAAGAAAGTAACGGACAGTTGAAATTCTTTTACTTGACTATCATTTGTTATGCCTAACAGGACGTTCGTTTCCTGTTAATTACATCAAACGCACTTTTATTCTAAGCTATTCTTTAGTAAGTTTTTACTGACGACAAAATTTCAAAGGAAACAATCCCCACGGCCGTACATGTTTCTACGATAGTAATGCCATTTTATCTTCTCCACTGTTAGGTTACGAGAAATGCTACTTCGATGGTATTTTCGAACTCTCTGCAATTATTTTGACCGATACAAGCATTGTAGTTTTGTGCATTTACAGAACTCCTCAATAAGATCTTGAATATATTTTCTGAATTTCGAAATGTTTTTAAAACGTCTAACGTGGAAATGTACGAAATCTATTGTTATCTGTGGCGATTTCAGTATCAATTTTCTCAGTGAATCGGATTCCATGCACAATCCCAAGAATCGGCTCAATAATCTAATTAGCTCCTTCAATCATGTTACGACGATAATCGACCCCACTCGCCTCTCCGGTTCATCTGAAACATTGCTAGACCAGTTAGTTGGCAACAGTAGACTCGAATAATTCTCAGTTATTTGACGTCGGATACTACGACCACTTTGCCCAAATATTGATCATTAAAAATAAATTAAAACCGCTTAAAATCCTCTAAAAGCTTTCTACACAGTTTAACCGAAAAAAATTATCCATTTTTACGCATTTTTTACATCACGAAAATTGGATGACGCATATAATTGTGAAAACACCTATTATAAATTCGATGTATTTTTTGCAATATTCTTAAAGTATTACAACTTAAACTTTCCTATAAAACGCAAGTTACTTAAAGTAAAAAATCACGATGGATGAATAACACAAGGAATCAGAATTTCTTCTCAAAACAAACGTCAACCACCCGAATTTCCTGATTATTTCTGTAAATATAAATGCATTATTAGAAAAGTGGTCTATGGAGATAAATAAATAAATGTTATTGTCAAAAAAACAGTACAAACTGCGTATGACCACGTGGAGGATAATAAACTGATTTACTCTCCGGAAGCAAGCAAGAGACCATCCCATCAATTCCGATCAAGGGCCCTAAGGCAGAGGCGGATTCAAAAATTTCAGCAAAAGTTCCTAGATAAGATAAAAAGTTAGCTGCAAGTTATAATACATATATAATGTCAATATGTTTGTAATTTAACGCAAATATGTTTGTAAATTTACATGTACAATTTATTATCAAACTATAGATTATTCTAAGTATAGTGTTTAAAAATCATAAGAGTTGAAAAATCACTAAATTCACGATTTATTGTTACAATAAACACGCCTCTAGACAAAGCCTAGAGAACCTATTTAAGAAATCCGCCTCTACCTGAAGGAAAACCGGAGAAAAACCCGGGCCAGGATGGGGCTACAGAATTAATGTACTCAACTGTGCCAAAGTTGAGTGTTGCAGATAAAGTAATTGCAAATGACAGGCAGATACTAAAAACAAACAACCGCCCCAAACGCAAGAGGAATATTGTAAAAAATTAAATGTCTGCCTCAGAAAACCGCAAAGAAACGAGATGACAACAGCGCTAAATTTCTCTTTTTGAAGTGGTGTAACCAATGCACTTGACCGTGGAGATAATCCTCAAGGTATTTTTCTTGATTTTCCGACAGCATTTTATGTAATAAATTACGAAATTCCTCTCTCAAAACCGCATTCATACGGTATTTGTGAATTCGCTCATCAATGGATAACAATTCGCACATCAAGATTTTTCCCATGTTGAAATTAAAGTGTTACGGCATTATCTTTCGGAAACAAAGCTACTTGCTTTCGGAGTTTCTCAAGGTTCGATTTTAGACCCTATCCTCTTTTTATTGACGTAAACAATATGTCGTCCACCACACTTGTTTGCACAATGGTGCTCTTTGTTGATGACACAAATGTAAACATGTGAGTGCGCTGAACTCTCGTCTTGGTTTTATTCAAACTGTCTGATCGTTAAAACTGATAAAACAGTATCCATGCCGTTTCGCAATAGTGTGACGAAATTTCTTCCTTCTACATCTCTTAAGATAAAGGGAACCCAAATAAAAGGAAACCCAAAGATAACCAAATTTTGAGCGCTACATGTTCAGGACAATCTTAAATTGAATTGTCACATTGATAATCTGTATTCCAATCTAAGCAAATTGACTAGAATTTGGAATGCATGGCACAATGTTGTCAGTCATTACGTTTCTCGCTGCGTGTATTTTGTAAACATGTATTCTCATTTATGATACGGCATTATCTTCTGGGGCTAATCAATTTTTCCCTTCCCTTCCCAAAAATATAAAAGTTATTAAAAATTGAATATCTTCAAATCCGCGTTTAAAAGCGTTCATATGCGCTATTGTTTCTACAGCGATAAAGAATTTACAGATTTTAATTAAAGTTTATGAGAGTTTCAATCTCCCAAAAAATATTGTTTTCCGTATGATTCCGGGTGTTGCAAGTGATGTTAATTCCGCTTATACTTTATTACGTCATTGTTATAGTACTCTAGATATTGATTAAATTCCTTTTTTCATGCATATTGTTCTTTATTTACGAATATAATACTTTATTTCTGACTTGCGTAACCTAGGCACGGTTGTGAACACTATCATCGTAACCCCATCCTGTCCCAGGTTTTTCTCCGGAAATGTCACCAATACTTTTGTTATTATTAATATGGAATTTTTACTGCATATAATAGCTACAATTTGTTTCGGAACAATAAATGGATAATAGTATATATTTCTTAAATAATTTATTTTATAAATATTAAATCCACCACTGCTCTTGAACCCTTGATCGGAATTAATGGGATGGACCCTTGCTTGTTTCCGGAGAGTAAGATAGTTTTCTATCCCCCACGTGGTCATAAGCAGCTTGCAACTTTTTTACTATAAAGTTTTTAATGATGAATACCTGAACGATTCCTGAATGGACCCCACGCATATCTTCTAGTGGTTTCATGCACTCGGGCATTATGTACAAGATGACGATTTAAGCATTGACGAATATGAAAGAAAATCTCGCGTTTAGGCGGATTTGTGAAAAACAACAAAAATAATATGGATTTAATTTTTCTTATTAAAATGAATTGAACGTCGTTTCTACGAAGATTTACAAAAATTCCTAAACCACGTATTAGAGTACACGCTCTAAGTAACGTAAAACTTCAGCTGAGTTTCAATTACACATGTTACAATTTTTTGTTTGGATTTTTGAAACACTAGATGCTCAGCAGCCGTTTGTTGCACGGACTCAATGTATTAAGAGTACGAAACGCGCCAGTTTTCGCGACACCATAAATTGCTAGTCTTGTTGGGCATTCATCAAGAAATATCTACAGAACTAATTTTTCAGAAATTAGTTTTGCGTGGAATCTGTTCGTACAACCTCACAAGTTAACTTCACGAAACATTCACTGCGACGATCAAAGTATGTAATTTTATTTGGTCTTTCACGGACAAGTCTCTGCGAAATCTTCATTCTCATTACCAATGTGAGTGATAGCAAGGTAATATCTTCTCTTGGTGAGGCAAAAGTGAGCCCCTCAATGATCACTGAAGGAAAAACATAGATGAAAACCGCCATTCTTGGTTCTCTTTGTAGCACCTCTTTTTTAGTTATTTACAAACAAATGTGTTTATTAATTAAACAAACTTAAAATGAAATTCGTAGTTTATAAAATAATAGTTTCCCTAATTAAATGAGAGAAAGACGTGCAGGAATTACCCGACGCCTCATGTGGACCCATGTCAAGTAGTTATCAGCACTCTAGAAGTCTCATCAAAATTTAAAAAAATGTGTCTCTCTTTATTATAAAATAAGAAACGATAAATGAAATGAAATTTTAATTTATCTGTGCCCACCTTGTCGTGTTACCTATAATGTGTTACCTACCTACCTACCAGAATACTTGAAATGCGTAACTCATGATCCTAAGAAAATACGAGTATGTGTTACAAGTGTGAATGAGCATCTATAAAATAGTTGTCTCTTTGCTTAGTTATAAGTTGAAATTAAATATTCATATCTCTTAGTGTATAGTATTGCAACCTACAACATTTATCATAAAATTGAATTTGAACTTCATTTATAAAACTTAACATACAATTTCTCGGTGCTTCAACATTATCCAGCATTATATTTTTGTACACAAATTCTGAACACATACGCTACAAATAAAATATGTTATAATAAAACATTTGTCAACAATCGTTGGTATTAGTCTCCAGGTCCCTTACTCGGTTCTTCATCTTTATAAGGTGAACCAGTTGCTACTCCAGTCTGGAAATACAAGTGTCTTGGGCAGTCACGTGCACTCGATGGACTTTTTTTACGGATGGAAACGTCCCACTTGAGGACCTTTACCTCGTTTGTCGTATGGCCATCCCCTTCACACACGCTCGCGGAACCAGAGGGTGTTCAACGACGCTTGCATACTTTCTCCCTCGATGTAATTTGCTTTTTTTGTTTTGTGTTTTCCAAGAGGGTTGTGCTGTCACGCAGATTTTGTGCAGCTTTTGTGCTGTCACGCAGATAAGTATATGAAGGAATATTTCCTTGTCGCTTTACAGCTTAACTTTCGACTCTTCGTGTCATTTGAAGTCAACATACAGGAAATTAAATTGTTACCTTTCTATTTTTTAATTTTCCGACTGAAAAAGTAAATAATTGACTAATTTTTCCACTTCTACACTTTTATATATAGGAACTTCTCTTCCACTCCGTAATTTCTATGGCGTGGTAAGGGAAATTTCTGTCAGCTTCAAGTTATTTCAACGTCTTTGAGTTATCTTCACGAAATATCCTGCATAATAAATTAAAATCGAAATATTTAGTATTAAAAAATGTATGATTCACAGTGCATAAAAAGATCAATTTTCCTTGAGAAGCCAAAAATGTGCCCTTGGATTAAGCGGTGTGCTAGTCTATAGCCTTTTGAAACGACGGATCCCGTCTCAATCGTTAGAAGTGAAACGTGTAGTGATGGGCAAAACGAGTTAGTAGGGAGCTCCTGTTTTCCCTGTAATCCTTCTCATCACCAAAACCCATCAACCGTTCGTTTGTTCGTTTGTTCGTTATTCGTGAATCCTCTTCGGAGACATGCGTCAAAAAGGTCCTTAGAATAGAGACAAGGAAATATAAATGAATGGGATCTCATATTTATGGGATATCATATGTGTATGGGATATCATATATATGTATGGGATCCCATATATATTATAAATATACTATTACTACTACTATTAACGTCCATTATATAATCTAATTAAATAAATAATTAAAAACGTACGACTTTTTATGGACGAATAATGTTTATATTTTCTGTGAAGAGCTCACCTTAGAAAATATAAATATTATTCGTCCATAAAAGGTCGTACGTTTTTAATTATTTATTTAATTAGATTATGTATATATTTCTCATCACCATGTACCAATATCGGTTCTCTACTTTATATTCACAGCCAACGCAACATTTCTCCTTCCAAATTCCTTCTATATCATGTGGTTAGGAGGAAGAACAGAGCTGATGGCTTGAAAAGAATCATGTGATAAAGCAAGAGTGAAATAAATTATAACATGGGCATTGATATGGATACTAAAAACTGCAGAAGCGATTTCTGTCAAGTACCGAAGTGAACGGCAACGAAGGACAAATTCAGGAACTTCAATTGAAATGTCTGGATAATTTTAAAACGATTGTAACAAATACTACTCCGATTTGCAATTCCGATTCCTCACGGTGTAAGTGCCACTGTGGATGAGTTCATTTTTTGTCGTTATTGGTTACATTTGCAAGAAAATCTCATTGAAGTTTGCCTCATTCCAAGATTTCGCCAGTGTTTTGTTGTTTGTGAATATTTCACTCTACCAGTATACTCCAAGTCATGTAACTTCGCCGAAATTTATTTAATATGGCTACCTAACAAAAAGTTCTAACATATGCGAATAAATCCAAATAAATATTAATGGTAGTCGCAAAAGCGACTATTTTCTGTCAAGAAATACGAGTTATAAACACAACAAACAAAGACACAAGGTATTGTTCGTTCCACACGCTCACAAGATCAAGTGAATTGAATAGATGTCCGATATTGGCGACGGATTTAAGTTTTCCGAAATTCGAATGTCCTGCCAACATAACGCGAGGTACAAATACCATTACTCTTATGGACGATGGCGAAGTAAAAGCGTTGGCTACATTGAGTACAAGCTCTGTATCAACATCAAGTCACTTAGACTGACAATAAATAAATAAATAATTTACTATCAAGAGAGCTGTTACAAACTGCGTATGACCACGTTGAGGGCAACGAAGTAATTTCCCGCGATTAATACACAATAAACTAATAAATACAGTGCGTTTCCGTTCATGATATTTGTTTTCGAAGAAAAGGATCGTGAGTTCCAGTATAGGTATCGATTGCTCGAATCGTGAATTTGCTATGTACATTTTATTAGACATAGAGTCTCGACATTTAACTACCTAAGAATGATTGTTCTATAAATGTTTGCTCTCGATGAACATTTTTCGAAACATTGCGAAGATCCAAATTGCATTACATTGACTGAAACCTCAGAAACTCACCTTTAGAGTGCGAAGGGTTGAACCATGACACCCCCTCCAATCCCAGGCCTTTCGACCACTTCCCCTCCCACTACACATCCCCATGCGCCCTATTACGGAGCTCACCTCTTGTTTCGGGCTAACAACCGCGTGCGGCGAGTAACGAGGTGGCGAGGGCCGCGGCTAACAAGGCAAGACGCCCGTCCCCGCTCCCCGGTCCATCCACCGTGGCCCTCTCTGATCGTGGGAGTGGAGGAGGGGAAGGGGTTGAGGCGCGCTAAAAGAGCACCCACCCTTATCATCTGCCTGAACACATTGCTCTCAAAGTTGTGGGCAGACGCGGGAAACTTTCTCTGCTTGACGAGAGCGGTGTTGCTTTTTTGTGTTGATGAGTTCTTTTTTGTTTTCGGATGGACAACGCGTTTTGTGTGCGTCGCTCCGTCGAGTGTTGTGAATATATTTTGAAGAACATATCCCGAGGACGAGAAAATAACGACTTGTTGGAGGAGACAATAAAAGTTATTTCGAGGAATAATAATCTACTGGATCTCATATGCCACAAAACTAACTACGCTCTGTTGATGCAACTGAAAAATACGCTGAATCGGAAACTATTTAATATTTACTTAAGTTCAGATTTTCATAAAAAAACTCTTTTCCGATCATAAAAAAAACTAAGATATATCAGTAAAATGAGTCTCGATAAATCCGGGTAATTCTTTTAAATATCGGCGAATTCTGAAATCAAATGTCTAATTAAACGTTTCTGGAGATGGGATACGTATTTCAATTATATATGCATATGTTATCTTCCCTATCTGGGCGATTCCATACCAAACTGTCTGACATTAAAAAACATTTATTTTTGGAATAAGTAAGTTCGTCTTTGATTTCTTATCTTTGTAAATTTGAATTAAGTTGCTGCAACTTAACTTGTTCGTTAGCGATATAAACTAATAATTACATATATTAGAGCTTTATTGCCTTATAATATTCGACTGCTCTGTATTTCAAAATCTACTATTACTGCAATGTTTTAAAAATCCAAAAAAATTTAACGGTGTAAGAACAACTTGCCAAGCGTGAGTCTCAGTTTGCTTTAGTTATTTTTTAACTATCAGGAAAACTAATTCTGGTAAAATCTTCCTCTCAGATATCAGAGAAAACTACGTCGGCAGAACGAGAAAACTTCGAGAAAGGTTCTGCAATGCGTTGTACTTACTTGTGAGAGAGAGACGTATTGTATTTCAGGGGAAGTTTCCCGGAAATAATTCCGCGCGAGTTATCTCGGAATAAAATGGTTATAAAGAAAACACCCTTTAAAAAGTTTTTATTGAAAATAGGCATTGTAATATTGCATTGTCAGAGGGTTTGTATGTGTGTTCCAAATTTCAGTTCAATCGGTTGAGGGGAACTGGTTTAAAATTCGGTTGCAAGATTTGTCCCAAACATACGAACTAACAAGTGAAGTTAAATAAAAGCTTGTAAAAAGACTCCATTCTGAGACGGAGAAGCAATCGATTCAGAAAGTAACTTTTGGAGACACGGGTACAGTGATAATTTGTAACTTCGAAATGTTTTTCATTCAAGGAAGTAGTAATATTGAAAGAATAAAGTTCTTAGTACCAATTCAAGTTAAAATGAAAAATTAAAACCTAGGAAACAGTATACTGTATAGATTAAATCATAACTATTACTAATAGAGTATTTGCAAATCAAAAATCGTACTTTACAAATGTAAATGTAAAACGTTATTTTTAAAAGAGTGCGTGTTTTATGTGTTTCAATAATGTTTTCAGGATTTGTGTGATTTATGTATTTCAACAGGGTAAAAGTATTATGTCAATTCATTCTGGAACTTAATGTAAATATTTGAGATAAGACTTTTATGTTCAATTTTGTCCGGTAAATCTATTTTGAAAACCTGTTTCCGGTAACAATTTTTGTATTGTGTTGTAATTTTGTGGTTCAGTATGTTTTTTAAATATTTCTGTACTGATAGATGTTTTCTTGTTCCAAATTGATCACGATCCTTCGGTCTCAGATAGAAGAGATAGAGCTCTTGGTCAGACAGTAAATATTAATAGTTTTGTTTCATTATAAGAATCCTCATTTACATTATAGTAAATCTCACGATGGCGATTTTAAAACAATATGAGAGCATAATTCGTAGAGTTTTAAACATATACTGGTAGGCGTGCAAAGCTATGACCATTTCCTGCTCCACCCGTGACAGATATTTATTGATGCACACAAAATTCATTTTTCATATTCTGATGTTAATAATAAAGAAAAAGAGACTATAACTACGCCTTTGTTTACCAAAAAAGTTTCATTTTACTTTCATTCTAATTTTTTGTAATATGTATAAGAATGAGGCCATTTAAAAACAATGTGTTTGTACTACCCGTGAGAATGGAATCGAACGTCTACATTAATATATTTATATTTTCGAGGGAAATAATTTTTGTGTGTTCCTTTGCAAAGAGCAATGAACTTATGGGTATTATGTTGAAAATATCGACGAATCTTTACTTGAACTGAAGAATTGAGTTATTCAACAGAATCTATTTTTTCCACGACAGAGCGAATCGAGCAGAACGTATCTTACGATTTGTAGGTCACAGGGGATGCAAACATTTATAGTATAAAATCAAATCGCTATCAAAGTATTTTTATCCAAGGTCGGTATCAGAATATAAATGATACACAATATGAAACATCAATCGTTCGTTCCCGATGTGTTTATTCTTCAATTTAACGAAATTTTCCTATTTGCAAAAAAAATTATTGATGTGCCCTCGTAGCCTAGCGAACTGGTGTATGTCACTTCTATGATAGGATCATTCTGAGGAACTCCTCGTCTGTTACAGAGTCATTACGAGGTTCCCATTGATTTGTTATCTTCATACTTTCTTAATCCAATTCCTCTACTTTAGAGGATTATGAGGGTCTTTCGTCCCCGAAAAGATTTTCCCTTTCATTGACCGCCAGTGACCCACGCCCAAAACAGTTCACCCATAACATAAGAAGGTGTGCCATTCACCCAAACCCAATGGGTCGATTTTGACCTCCGTAGGACTTTTTATCGGACTTCCTTTATCCAGTTCCCTACAAATTCTTTAGGATTTCGTCGTAAATAACATAATTTACAGAATTACACTGATATATACTAATTTGCTATAAAATAATTATAATTTTATACTATACTGAGTTAATTTGTTACATTCACTTAATAATTTTGAACACTCTCTTTTTTGATTTCTTCAACTAAGTTACAATAAAATTATATTTTAACAATGAAAATATTTGATTAATCATCGCCGAGTTGACAGAAAAAGTTTGTTTCGTTTCGGATTCGTTTATTTTGAAATTGCGATTTCAAAGTACCGGTTCTTGGTCGTATTAACGTTTCTTTCGCTCAAAAGGCGATCACGGATCCGACATTTTCGCCCAAAGCACGTGAGTCGACAGCTGCGAGTGTAGTGACGGACTCCAGTCGAGAGACCTTCGTTTTTCTGCGTCGGGCGCCTGTAAATCCATCTGCTCCTCGACAGATTTACAAGCCGTCGTTACTCGGTCGCGCAGCGGGAGCGGGCGTGGATCCTTGCTTTGTGTGGCGCAGTGCAGTGCAACAGCACCGAAGGGCACGCTCGCAGCCCCGCTCCCCCGTACTCCACCTGCGTCCACGTCGGTATTTTTGCATCTTACTGCGGGCGTTGCCAAGGGCACTTGTCTCCCACCCCATACTAAAAGATATGAAAGTAAAGACATGAGTGCCATGAGATAAGAATGCCATTCAAATTTTGCGAGTTCAAATTTTATTTTATTTCATGTCATATTGCGAGGTTCAGGTCACTTGGATGCCGTGACTTGGATGATGGAATTGGGAAGGAAAAAATGTTGGGTTGCCGAAGAACTTATGCTACCGATCCGACATTATCTGGAGTAGGTGGTGGTGGAAACTGAAAGCCTCACCTAGTTCGACCGAGCAGGGTTTGAATCTACACTCTACCGCTCAGCGGTATCTTGGAGAAGACGCTACCTCTAGGTCACAGCTGTCGCTAATTTACAAATATCAGGTCTACACATTATCATGCGAATGCAACATACATTTAATGAATTCGCATTATCTAATTGAAAATAAAGTATGTGAGGCACTGTCGCCTTTACCTCAGCTTTCTGTCACATTACCTTCTGGAATAGATGACGATTATCTGGCGAATTCCCCGAGCTCTAGAATCTTCGATAAGGGGTTGTATCTACAGCGCACTTGTTGCAGAGATGAGATGATGACTTCCCCACCTAATAAGTCAAGGCCTTACCCAAAAACCTGGCCACATCCTTGCATCTCACGCTTCAACGTCATTCCTCTCGAGTCAATCCTATTCTATCGTTGTGGTTCTAATTCGCAAGCCGGTCATTCAGTTTTGCTTCTCTTCTCCCCGCTCCTCCGTTCCCTTGTAAGTTGATTTCCCACTTTCACTCTCTGTCTCTCATTCTACCTTTCTCGCGAGGGCCGAACCAATTTTTTATTTTATATCCCACAGCCACTCGATTCGAATCAGCCAATAACTATATTTAGATTTACTTTTTATTAAAAAGTATTTTATTCTTGATCTTTATTTTACTTTTCTACACTTATTTTCAATTCTCGTCGATTCTTTTCAACTTCTCAAATATTTGTAAGCTTTATGACTTCCGTACACACAAGCGGTTAACTATCCGTTTTCCTCGTTGAATGTGAATTTTCTCAGTGGGATTGTGCAATGTGAAAGGGTGCATCTGTGCAGTTTATGGCGCGAATGAAGCAATAAGAGAGATCATTCAAATAGCAGGTTAAGTCGAACTCTGTCTGACCGTTGCCGCCAAGAGAGGTTAGATTTAATTTTAATTTTTTGAGAAAGTATCATGTATGAAATTTATTACTTTACCTTCTTAATTTAGACACGTAAATGGAAAAGGTGCCGAGTGCCAATTGTTTTTCTTTCCGGCGATGAACATTTTCCTTGGCAACGCCAAAACTGTGGTAATCGATCTAAGTGCCTTCTACTGATAGTTGATTGCTATGACAGCCAAAAGATAGCGCGGGCGTATACATTGTCACGATGCTAGCATTATTATACAATAACAATCGGGGAAATCGATATTATATTGTTTTTACTAATTTCATAATACACCGATAATAATTTATCGTGATGGTGAGCGAAATGATTATTAACTGGCGTGGCATATACACTCCTGTGGTAACTAGCCGTGGTATACTAGTTCAAAAATTGAGTTTGAGAAAATGTACATTTTATTAGCAGCTCGTCAATATTTAATTTAAAAACTTACGTGGGAAACAGAAGAAGTTCGCAAAGAAAAAAAGCGAAACTGTAGGTTCGTACTTCATTAGTTAAAATAAATAAGGAGTACATTTGTAAGATTTTGAGCTTATGATGTAGATCACTAGAGCACTGACCCTATGCTCTAAATTTCTTATTACTTTTGTGCGCGAACACAAGAGTGTCAGTATTTCAGACCTTTACAGGGCTGAATGGGAAGAGGGCCAGTGAATCATTTAGTTATAATGCCGAAGGCTAGAAAAGTAGGGTTCACGCTCATTCACTTGCCGTTGGACGTACATCTACTGGCCCTTCCGGTGGTTCCTCCTAGTATCAATAACTACTACTAAATACTTGTACTAACCCCTCCACGTGGGCCAAGTTTTACATTCGATCGTGTAAGTAAATTAAATAATTTAGTGGATTGATTGATCCTAACAACTGGAAGGGAAAGTAAAACAATACCATTGATGTAGATCTTATGGTATGAGTTGCAAGAATGCAGCCGTCTCTGAGGAAGGTTGGGAGTTCGAAAACCAAGTCACACGTGAACATGTCCTTCTCATCCTATCATTATTTTCACCCACATTTTCTCACGCAAAATAGACTGACAACAATTAATTCAACTCTTCCTAGATGAATTCCTCACTTCTTTTTTCGCATTATTAACACACGCGTGTAGGATACTTCTCGTTTGGTATAGTGTATAATGCTTCACTTTGTCACTGAGAGCGCGTAAATCGAGGCCTCTTCACTCTACCGTGTGTAAGTGGATCTTGCTCTTTATCAGTGCAGTGGAAAGGAAAGTGCACTACTCGCTACTCTACAAGTCCCACAACTCTACCCGTGTAAACCAGGAATTCTTCATACCTATGTTCTGTTATGATTTTTCTTTTCATTTTGTTTTGATGTTTACCCAGTCTCTCGGCCAAACGACCATTACCTGGGTCCAAGGCCTCTTTCTAGAATCGATGTTTTATTCTTTTACTTTGCATGTTTTGTCAGTCTCTCTGTTCGTATCATATGTCTAACCTCAAGGAGGTAAAAGATCTTCTACTATCATAACTTGTATGCTTCCCTTATAGTTAATAGCTATTGGACATATTCTTCGAACTCTTCATACTCTTCTTTTCTGCTTATGTAATCCTCCCAATGAGTTCTATATATTTGCCTCCTCTTGAGTTGCGTACACTACTCTGCACGTTCTGCATCTGTTATTACGCATTCGTTTAACACAAGGTTGACATCATCTGGTCCTTTGCCCACAGATGCAAGTACCATCTTCTCTCAAATGTGTCGGGAGGTGGGTTCGCATCTCCCGCGCATCAGAAGCGCTTGCGTGAACGATACAGAACTACTGACCGAGCGCGGGCTACATTATAAATACGCGATATATTGGCGCTCATGAGAGAGAGGAGCAGAGGGAGCCGTTTCGGCCAATAACAATTGAAATTTCCATGTCCTGTGAGGATTTCCAATACCGCTTGTGAAGGTTGGAACCATTTTCTGTTTTTATTGCTGTATGTTGTAATGAATATTGCACCGTGCTTGAACTAAGCGGGGGAATCCGCTCCGCGCGACGTCCTCCGCCAACTGGTAGCCGCCCTCGCGCCGGGTCACCGTCGTCGTCCGTCCGCTCTCACGCCCATTGTCCTCGTCCTGGCGACAGACCCCCCGCGACGCTGCGCCAAACACGCCCGAAAATCTCCACAACAGCCTCATTGAAATGGCGTATTATGAGGGCCGACTACCGCACTTGGGGGTGCACGAGGGCGCACGGCGGCTGGGGAAGGGATGGCGATGCGTTGGCCACGCGCCCCAGGCGGCTGGGGCCTCCTCTCGCGGACGACAACGTTTTGTGATTTTGTTTTTCTTCTCATCGTCCCAATGTCCCGTGACTTGTGAAACGCAGTAGGCGGTAGCAAACAAAAAGAACTGGACAGTGTTCCACACAACTTTCCAAATGTTGCGTCTAATTCATTTCGAGGTCGAATTTTGATTACATTTCATTCATCGCAAAAAAGTTTATTAACTTAAACAAGTTCTACTATTTACATCCAAATCATATTCAAGATAAATAAATAACAACTTTCGACCTTTTTATGGACGATTACTATAAAAAGGTTGGAAGTTGCCGTTTATTTATTTTGTCTTAAACGAGTGTAGGGGGCAATGTGACATCTAGAATTATATACTATTGGAAATGAGAATAAAAAACTTCATTGTCAAAAACCAGTTGCAAACTGCGTATGACCACGTGGGGGATAATAAACTAAGTTACTCTCCGGAAACAAGCAAGGGACCATCCCATCAATTCCGATTGAGGGCCCAAGGGCAGTGGTGGATTTAATACTTATGAAAAATGTCTTTAATAAAATACATACTGGTATGGTTCCAAAATGTATCGTAGATATAGTGTGCAGTGAAAATTTGAGAATAATAATAACAAAAGATCAATGATGCTTCTCGCTTTTACTGTTTTGAATAGGTACTTCTTCATTATATACAGTAGAATCTCATTTGCTCGAACTCTCCGGGATAACCGAAAATATGGATAATCCATATGGGAAATAAATAATGAAGCAATTTACTGTACAATACTTGTCATTTATTCTATATCGACATTATGTATTCCAAAATATCTTCGAAACACTGGGCATTAAAAAATACACGAGATGAGTCCTTACACTACAAAGATGTGCAACGCAGGTAACTTAATTTTTTAGGGTACGCGTAATATTTAGTTTTGCTAACAGAGACATTCTATTCCCTGAAATAAATAACATAACGACTTTTTCGCAGTATACATAAACAATTATATTTTTAACTTTTCTTAAGCTGCAAAATAAAATTGTAAAAATAAATGATTATATACACACATATATATGTCTCTTANTATATATATATATATATATATATATATATATATATATATGAGGTTGTGCTATACGTCGTTTTGAGACTGTATCTAATATTGAAATGTGTAATATAGAAAACATGCGAATGAAATCGATCATCAAATATGTTGATTGCGAGATTTGATATAAAGTATCCGTTTTGGAATCACCCGTATACATGTTGGAAAAGAAATAGGTTTCGGAATCCACTGTCTAAATAACATGTGAACTTGCAAATGTTCACAACAAAAATTGAAAGAATTAAAAAGTTACTTCTAAAACATTCTATTGGCATAAACTACTCCATTAATACAATATAATGTATAAATTGTAAAGCATTCCTTGCAATATCATTTTTATTTATGTATTGGAAACTTAATCATCAATTTTCCCCCTTTGTTCATAAGTTATATAATAAATGACCGATTAATAATATCCATTATTAATCCAGACCTCACTACCGCCCAAAATAGTAAAACATATTGATATGGTAGTATCTCCTAAAATTTAGTAGATATAATACATTTTTGTATGATATCTTGTTAACTCGAAAATTGAGAATTTTTTGTGACTTGGTCCAGAGGGTCCATCTTAAACCTCTTTTTACACTGCTGCAACTCGACTGCTCAATCAGAAGACCGTGTAGAATGAAATAGCTCCTCTAACTTAAAAGAAAATGAATAGAGAGCTACTACTCGTTTGTCCATTGAATAAGGAACCAGCTTAAATCAAAATTATTAATTTGAAGTTTTCAAGTTGTAGTATTGAACCGACATTAGAGTTTCGTTACTTTAGTTGCATATTCCCCTCGAAGTTCATATATATTCATCGGAGATTTGGTGCGAAAATGTGAATTTGGTGGTGAGTGTAATAAATTGTTCGGACAAAGTTCAAAGTATTTTTGATCAGACTAGGTATTGACGTTTTATGTTCCTCTTCAATAAATAATTTATTTTCAAAAGCACAGTGAAGACTTCAAATGAACCTTAGAAGAAATTGAGCTGCTTTACTCTTCAGAGTCAATCTAGAGAGAAAGCGATAAATCAATCAAACCATCAGAGGTATACGAAAAAGTATCTAGCCGTGGCGGGATATGTTATTGAGATTAATAACGTTTTTTGAAAAACGAATAGAATAATTAGCGAGCATTTTAGAGCATTGATCATTAATGATTCACAAATATAATGAAGGGTATACAATTAAGTTTAATTATTTACTGGACAAATACAATTAAAATGAAATCTTTTTTAATATCTCCTGTGTTCTTAAATTTTCCTTTTAGGCAACAGCTCTTTTGACAAAATATCGGTCAACCTTAGGTCTTAACAATGCCTCAGTTTTTTTTTACAGTTCTTTTAACTGACTTCAGTCTCCCAGTTTGTTTAGCTGAGCAATACAGGGATCATCTTGCAGGTCTCAATGGCGTCTATCTGAGCCGCTGCACGTCTTTGCCATTCAAGACGCTGCCCACCCCCGCCACGAGGAGATGTATGCTGTTCTACTATCTATGCGTAACGTTTCTCTCATGCTACCAATCTTTGCCACAAACTCTGCGAACACAGCATACTTCTGTTTGGTTTCTTTCAAACTCAATTTCTTCGCTGTATCCAACTAGCAGTATTCTGATATAAATCTGTCTCGTTCCGGCGAATATTTGGGACTGTCCCATTGTACGTGCTCAGGTACGTGCATCTTCTTCGCAGTCACACGTAAAATGTAGAATGGCGTTGATGGCTAAGATTAGAAAAATTACACTACGGCGTAGTTAGGTCTGCAAATGACCGATATTTGGTCGAAAGAGCTCTCACCTTGAAGGAACATAAAAGACGGAAACGATATGTCAGAAAATATTTTATTTTAATTCTAATTACTTGTTACCAGAAGTAACAAACGCAAATACAAATTATTTGGAAAGGCTGAGTTCATAAAATAAGATAATGATTGCAGCCAATGAATTCAGTGACTTGTTAAAACTTTGCAATTATGTACCCCACGGTGCTGTAAAGATAAGTTTTAAAAAAATAAATGAAGCAACTTTCTTTGTTCCGGGAAGGAGTTCTATAGGAGGGTCCTCAGATTCTGGGACCGTCGTTCTCACTTATCAAACCGTACAAATATTTCAACCGTATAATGTGAATCAATAGTTAAAAACAATGTGAGAAAAGATTTTGAGAAATGTCATTACCCCTATAGTTGTAGGAGCGTTTGCACGCCTTTTTTCTCACGTCTTGTCCCGTGCCGGGTGATTCCACCTGCCTCAGAGTCCGGACAGCTACTGGCTACGTTGTCCCCTACAACAATACGTTCCGCCTGCTTAGAGCTTCCATTTCGCGCTTCCGTTTGGCGGAGGAATGCTCAGACTCTGTTCCGGCATGTGGGAGGTAGTTAGGAAGAATTGTCAATGAACACCGCGTAGACGAAGCGTAGCGTACAGTGATAATGGTACAGATTGTCGCGAAGAAAGAAAGAAGTGAGAGAACTCAGCACTCAAAGAGAAGAAAATACTTCACGGAATAAAATAGTTTAACGGTCATGAAACGTAGTTTTGTGCTTGAGAAAAGGTTTTCAGCTCCTACATGATCTATCGGGACTTAAGAAACTGGAGAGCATTTCTAGAATACTGGTGAACTATCGAACTGATCTTCCGTTCGCAAAATGTTTTGAACGTTTTATTCTTAATACAGACATTTTTTTTCTTTCTAAGACGAATTCCAGATGTACAAATTAATGTAAAAATTGATTAAATTTTGAGTCTCCAAATAATTTCATTCATAACTAGGAAGAGAGAATTTTAATTTAAATTTAAGAATGAAAATATTATATTCTCGTTCAATATTTCTCAATGCTGAAGAGAAATGCTTTATTTTCCCACTTAAGCGAATAAATTATGAATTTCTCTCATTTATTACAGTAGAAATGGCACTTCGTGATTACAGATGATATGCTTCTATAAAGTCCATGCGAATATTTCGCTGTCGTGACTACCAATTAGTTGGCCCACTGAACCCTGAAAGCAGTGAATGACATGGCACAACGCTCATCCAATATTCCGCAATTCAAGGAAAATAAACGTAATAAATATAACTGTAACGTCGACTCCAGGACATGCCATCAACTTGTGAAATATTAATAGTTCTTTGTATTTTCCAAGCCAGATGCTGTTAAGAATATTACAATAAGTGGCCGGTCAGCGCTAAGACGGACGTGCGACGAGCTTTTCCGTGTGGAGGTATTATTCGAACGAACACCTTTCAGTTTTAAGGAAAGTACGTACCAGTGTATTCGAAGAATGCAGCCGGTGACGTTGACCCACTGGAATTCAGGAGTACATAAATTAAAGACGAATTCTACGAAGAAATGAATGAAGTACGAAAAGGGTGTTTGCGAAGCGCCTAGGTGACGCTCATGGCGATTCGTCCTCTACGGCGCAACCTCTGCATTCCGAGAAGCCAAAGGGGTGACACAAAAAGAGTGCTTGCACGGTGGTGGCGAAGGCGTAGTTATTTGATGATCACGTGACGTCTGGTACAGTATATATTGAGAGGAGTGAAACTGCTTAGGGATGCTTTACAAAGGAACGTAGAGATCCGTCAGCACGGACAAGTGACTGAACTAAGTCTAGGTCGCGGAGACCAGATGTTTGTTAAGGCTGCTGCGGTAGTCTTAATGAACTCATTAGTAGGTGCGAGGGTCGTAACTAGTATCAGTCAGTTGTTGGGGAAAACAACTTATCTTTTCGAAGGATCAGATAACCTGAGGATTTTTACAATTTAGTTGTCTTCAACTATATTTAACCAAGGGTAAACAATGCTCTCTGACAGCATTATTTGTGTAATAACAGATTATTAGATGTATTAATGATTTTGGGAGTTTGTATCTGTTGTAAATTCAGATTTCTAGTTAATTTGTAATAAATCATTATTTATTGTTATTACACGTCTGTTTGGTTGCTCGGGAAACCGAGCTGGTGGCAGCGACAAAAACTACCATAGGGATTTTGGTATTTATGTGGATCCCGCTTCTACCAAAGAAATAATAACAACACATCAGGGTTTGAGGTGTGATGTTACAATAACTTACTTTCTTTGGTGCAAAAACCATTATAGTTATATACATTTCATCGACGTTTATGGACCCGTGTGTACAATCACATAAGAAGAAGGTTCGGAACTACATTCTTCATCAAATCATCGAGTCGTCAGTAGCAACACCTGGGAAGAAATCTAGGAAATTCCCACTATTTTCATTGAATGTATTTTTTAAAACAAATCATAAAACATAGCCAAATGAAATATTATGACCCTTCCAAAGTAAAGAAAATAGTTATTGTAATGATACCCCATTTTTGGCCATTGAAGATAACAAAAAGTAGAAATATTATGACGAACGGGTGTTTAGAGGTATAATTGATAAAATGAGAAAACAGAGAAAGCCTAGAAACAAGCTTCGCTCTTTCATCTTACACAAGTTAATGCGTTTTCTTCTCTTGTCTTAATTGTTAGGAGAAAATGGGTGATGGTGGTTTGAGGAATTTCGAAATCATCTTTAAAACGTCATAGAGTTTTGTTGGATCTTATAACACATCCAGTATTGTATTTTTGTTTTGACGTACATTTAGTCATGTGTAACATAACCTTGTTTGAGGAAATTGATAAAAGGTACGAAATGTGCAAATGAACTCTCCCATTGATGTGATAACATAAATAATATGAAATAATCGTCTTAATAAATATTCTTGAAATGAGAGAAATTATTGTAACAGTCTCTCTGAACACAAATCGAGCAATTCCTAAAACAAACTCAGATATCAGACCGGGTGCGATGGGGCACTTCTCGTCAATTCTGTGAGAACGCATATGGCAAACGGGCGTCGGGAAGATTTGCCTCCCCGCGTCGATTCCCCAAGGATTGTTAGCATTTGTCTGGGCATGAAAAGTGATATTTTAAGTAGTTTTGGTTTTAAGGAGGGACTCGGAATTGAATGAACACAGAACAAAGTCAAATCTCCGGGGAAACATTAACATAAGCGGTCTAGAGACCCCTGGTTGAGATTACTTGCCGATTTCGGGTGTGAGGTGCTCACGAGAAAATATTTTATTTTGTACGTGTACAATTGCTAATGAGGGTAAAAATTAAGGGTATCTCTCTGTTTGGATCAAAAATGATATACATGAAATGTGACTTTGATTCCCTGAAATTTGGATATTTAACTGCTTTATATGAAGTTAAAATTTTACTCGGATTCATTATTTTGGCGAAAACATACGATCCCAAATATACTCGATCCCTAATATATACCATTATTGTACAGTACATATTTTAAGAAACAATACATGTTCTATTTTGTTCTTAGTAGTATGCTTTTTTGTCATATTTTCCCAAGCCTTTTTTCTTATGTTGATAAGAAGCATTCTAGTCTCTGGAATATACTTCGTATCTGCTTAATCCTTTCTCGATTAAACTCTTTCCACTCGGTATTTCTTTTAGGATTATTGTTTGAAATATGTTTGTCATGAGTGTACTGGGCATCCACACGTCTTCAGACCATCTAAACCAGACAGTGGCGGATCCAGCGGGGTCTAACCGGGGAGCATTTTTGTTCAAAAATTATGGTTTTACGACACAAATTTTATAAATACCACCTTAAATAAAATGCATCAAATAAATAATTGACAATAAACAATATGATATTGTTAATAACAATAACCTTTATTTATTAAAGTTATTAACATTGTATAATTAGTTTTATTAATATGATATTATTATTTTCATTAATCTGGTATTATTAATTTTATTAATCTGGTTTGATTAAATATAACGAATAACAATTATTAAACTGGTATCACTTTTACAAAGTATGCCATTTCTCAACTTCAATTTTATCTGGTAAGAGTTCAGGTCCCCATAGTCCCCCATGCCCCCCACCCCGTAGATCCGACACTGCTCATGGAGAAAGTGTCCGTCTCTATGCCGCGAAGGAAGTGGGCTAATTCAGCGGAACAGAGAGAGAGCCAACGTCTGCTTCGACCACTTCGCACTTATTGTGTACGCTGTCCTTTGTTGTCGACGGGGATTGAGAAAGACGTACGGATGCATGTGACACTGGACATTATTATTCATTCCAATGGTTCAATTATTTACTTCTTTTCGCGAATTCGTTCCAGGTTCCTTGAGGATTCTTTCTGTCGCTGGCGCCCCCACTGTGACTGATGCCTCCGCTCCGCGCATGCGCAGCGCATGTCGAATGCCTCGCCTTTCGCACTGGCCACCGGGAGCGCTGATGATTATGAGCGAGAAGAACTTCTGCATGGACGCAGTGGGTGGCAGGGGGCACCGTACCCCTGAGAGGGAGGGAACGCTCACACGCTTGTTCGAGACGCTTCCGTCAAAATGGCTTTTCCTTCGGGAGGACACACTCTTTTAGACCTTAGTCAGAGAACAATTTCTATTACACATCGCCGGGTGAACGTAGAGAACGGGCTAAGGGAAGCGAAATGGGGGGGGGGGCAGTGGATAACGCCCCTTGCGATCCGAGGAAGGGGTTCGAGTCATGCTCCGTCGTCACTTTGACCTGGACGAAGGCATTTCTTTCATTCCTCTTCAGTTAAAAATAATAATAAGTAAATAATAGAAATAAGTAAAAACATTAAATAATAGTAAAACCACTTCCTTGTGCTGAGCACAATCGTTATCAGTGCGCGATATAAAATATAAATTGCTATTATTATTTCCCACTTTGGTTTCCAAAAATCGCTTCATCAAGGAATATCAAAAATCAGAATATTGAACCTAAATTAACGGCATGAAATTTCTGTAAAGATCTCTCCTGACGCCGACTCGCAAACATGAAACATAAATCAGGACTTTTCTCAGAATTGCCTTTCTAATAGCAAAAATTAATGAATATTAATTTTCCTTTTAATGGAAATTTAGGGGGAAACAGTAGTGTAATTGTCTTTAAGAGTTTTTTCTCTTTAGCAAATACCTCCAGCTGCGCAACCTGTGGTTCTCCGGCCCTGATATCCTTAAAACGAATGGAAGGGGTCCCCCCCCAAAAACACACACACACACATTAGGGCCATGTTCTTGAAACTCGAAAGAAATATCCTTTGAAATTTATAAGCGTGCAAGCGAATTCCGAATAAATATTTTCCTTCAAATTTCTCAGGAAGCAAAATTTTATCATACAAGTACGGAGAAGGTAGAATGTGACTGGTGTCGCAGTGGGTCATTCGCGGGGACAAAAAAGTTTTGTTCGTAAATAAATAAGAGGTTACTAAATTTTCCACTGTACTATTTCATTACACCAAGATTACTTGAATAGAATAATATTTCCAATAGACTTAAAAATTATCATTTTTCGAGTATAATGTGGCAAGTTGGGAGTTGTCTCAAACTCGCGACCTGACTAGTGTGATATCAGCTTTTGAGGTCGCAAGTATAAGTGATAATGTCTGTGAAGATTTTTTCGGATGCAAATTATTTTATGAATATTTGATTTATTTTAATCTATCAACACAATTACGGTAAAACCGTATTAACCTATTTCGAAAATAATTTTAAAAATTACTTCATTACGACAAGTGTAGGGAATCAATATTCGGAGGTCAACACGAATGTTTCAGACTAATTTCCAGGACACATCTATATACAATATACTTACTATGCTGTATGATACATACAAAATAATAAAATGTGAATTGGTAAAATTACTTTTCGCGATGCAAGTATTTTTAAAATTATTTTCGAAATAACTTCATACAGTTTTACCGAAAAAGTGTTAGATTGAAATGACTTAGTTTTATGACCAAAATAGATTGAGACTGAAAAATCATTGAGACAACTGTTTCGTTGTATCACTACATTCGAATACATAGGACCTTCGAGGTCTTAATATGCAAAAAGCATCATTTATAAACCGAAAAATGAAACGTAAATTGTCATTTTTAAACCATCCCCTGATTGGAGAGCTTATAGCACGAGAACCAATGCACGTATCGCAAAATAATCGTAAACAATACTAAATTATACACCAAATTATTAAGTTTCCGAACTTTACGAATATTTCCTCTTAGGGCCTGTTTTACGTCTAATTTCTGTGTGTTGGGTAAGAAGAGAAAAATGAAGCATATAACCTCAAAAAGACATAAAAACGGTGATTGACAGTAATATAAAGTGGAATAATCAATGCAAAGGACCAGCATCATTATGTTAAAATCTATCTTCTCATAATAACTGAAATGCAAATTAAATGAGAAAAAGGGAAAATAGCGAAATTGGTCAACGAAGGTTCACCAATGCCTGGATCACACGATGTAAGAGTTAACTCCCACCTTTAGTCAGTTAAAAAAATTAATATCTGAATCTAAAACCTATTTACCTATCAGAATTTTCACCTATTTACCTCTTCTAAATCCTATCAGAGTTTTTAACTTGTACGCACCTCGTGAAACTGAAAATTAAACGAACGGGAACTATGGAGTGGATTTGGAAAAACCAAACTTCGCAGGTATAGGAAAAACGGGAAAGCGGGGATTGTATTATAATTAATGCTTAACTACCTCACGTAAGTGAAGAATTGTGTCGCTTCATCCGTGACAAACCTTAGGAAACGAGGTTTTACACCCACTCAAATTTTTGAAAAATTTCGCTTCCATACAGTCACATTTTTAAATCCACTAAATTACCAGATTCACAGAAGATTTTTTGTTGTTATTTTTCTGCTTAAGTCTTCGTTATTTTTTAGTGTAGACAAAAATGTCTAAAATATTTTTTAAAGGAGTTAAAATATTACTTTACATGCAACGCAGTGGCGGGAATGGCGCGAGTTTTCTTGCATTCTTTTAAAAGTTTTTATCCAAAGCGTACAGACTGTTTTACCTTCGTTAAATGCAGCAAAACAAAGAATGCACTTAATTTGATGGGAATATGTATTTTCAACCTAAATTACTCTTTTGCTGAAACATTTTCACACGTCGATTTTTAATTTATTTGCTTCAATAATTTGTGTAGGCATTCGTAGAGATGCATATGCTGTTGCATATTTTTTGCATAACAACTGGAGGTGAACAACTTTACGGCGTATCGATTGACGCTGTGACATTCATCTATAATTATTATCTAATTTTTTTTAAAATATCAACCAATTTTACACGTTAACCTTCCTTTGAAACACTATTCATCAGTGAAAACGTATGCGTTTAGTATCTTTTGAAAATATGTTTGCAGACGTGACGGAGAATTAGATTTATAACATGTAGTAGTTACGAGCCAATTCCAAATTTTTCAATTTCGATATTTTATTTACCTCAACTCTCGATTCCCAAGTCGATTTCTATTCCTTATTACTAAGCTACGATTTCTATACTTGTCTTTTAAACAAAATTTGCATAACAGTACAAAATTTCACTGTTAGCAACATTTTTTTCTGTTATTAACCCTAAAATATTTTTGTCCACTATCTGTAAAAATAGGTCAAAAGGTTGTGAATAAATGTATTGCTGATTCGTAGTAGGTCGAATTAAAAGGTGAAATATAAATTTTTAATTATTTATGTTATTAATGAGTAAAATAGCCTAAGAGTTATCTTATACATTTTCTTTCATTTATCCATCTTCTGTTGACCTTCGAATGAAGGGAGCAAAAGAAATATACCTATTAGTACATCGAACATGATATTTAGGGATTATTTTCGTTAACACGAGTAGTGATAAATTTTAAAATGGCTCTAAACACAAAAAAAGATTAATTATGTTGTGTTGAATGAAAATGAGAGGCGGGACCGAGATTCGAACTCGGGATCTTCAGCTTAACGCGCTGATGCGCTTACCAACTGCGCCACCCCGTCTTCCATTGCTTTTCTACTTGCGATCAGCGCGTTAAGCGGAAGGTCCCGAGTTCGAATCTCGGTCTAGTCTGCCATTTTCATTCAGCATAAGATAATTAATATTACCTGGCGGTGAGGTTTACCACAATGTAAGAGATTTCATAACAAAAATAGGAAATAGTATAACAAGATGTAATGTAATGGAAGAAGATTAATATTGCTATATTCATGGACTTGGAAGCACGTCTTAGCCGAAAAATTTCGAGAAACGCCATTATTTGATATCGGGATGTATCGAAATATATCGAGAATCGAAATCTGTATTCAAAGTCATGTTACTTTACCTAGAGAAAATTTAACTTGAGTAAAAAGTGAACGGAAACGCACTGTGTTTTTACTTTATTATTATACTTTTATTGTACTTATATTAGTCGTTCTAAATTACTTTATTGTCCTCAACGTAGTCATAGGCAGTTTTTAACAACTCTCTTGACGATAAATTATTTCTTTCTTTATTTCCAGTCTAACTGGCTTGATGTTGGTACAGAGCTTGTGGTTAATGTAACCTACGCTATTCCTTCGCCATCACCCGTAAAAATAATGATACTAGTACCTCGCGTTATGTTTGCGGGATATTCGAATTTCTCAAAACTTAAATCCTTCGCCAACCTCGGCCATCAATTAAATTCACTCGCTATTGTGGCGCCGTTGTGTTCTTTCTACATCGAGTGTGTGGAACGAATATTGCCTCGTGTCTTAGCTTGTTGTGTTATTAACTTGTTTGTCTTTGTAGCATTTAGTCGCTTTTGTGACTACTATTAATATTTATTCTGATATTACTTAAATTCGTAGATGTTGGCAATTTGTTTTAGGTAGTCATATCGCATAATTTTCGGCAAAATTACATGACTTTGGGTATATGTAATGAATTTGAATAATAGTTTCATTCCACATCTCTTATGAATTCTCGGGGGAAAATTATCGTTGCTGCTGGTCAGAAACCCGTCCATGTTGCGAAGCTACGTTGTCTTGCATGCCCCTTACGGATTCCCACTGAGAGAGCCATCAACGTCGATCTCCAGTCGAGCCGCTTTGAGTGATGATGGGTGCTGTGGGGGTTGAAGCGCATATTCTCCGGAAACCGTCTGCTAAGCCACGATTCGCGACGCTAGTGTGACCGCGTTAGGACAGTGCTACCGACATCGCCCTTTGACGACTTGGTTGAAACCTCAACGCACTGGAGAGGCTCACGACACCATTCAGAAAAGCAGCGGTGCATTGGCTCGTCTAACCTCCAAAGAGTGTCGAGTGCGATTTATCTTGTGGCTCAGTTTGTCGAGGCACAAATCTTAGATTTTGAGTTAAAGTTACAGTTGGGCATTTTACGACGTGTTTTAGGAAGTTATCCGGAATTATTTCAGAATTTCGTAAATTTTGAAGTACAAGCTAAAAGAGCTGAGAGCATTTTGTATCAAACAGCTGATCTTTTATCAGCATGCCATTATTTTAATGCATTTAAGCGGTCTGAACAAGTCGAACAGATGTAAACATCTTTTCTGTGACAAAACATCCTGACTGCAATCCATTTCTAACTGGGAAAACTAGTCCTACTACCCCACGCTAAGAAAATATCACTCACTGACTAATCACGAAATCTCAGAAACTACGAAGTCAACAAATTTGAAATTTGGCAGGTAGGTTTCTTTTACGGTGTAGACATCCGCTAAGAAATGATTTGACTTAAATTCACCCCTTAGGTGGTGAAATAGAGGTTGGAATTTTTTATATGTTTATCCCCCATAACTTTGGAGTACCTGGACCAATTTCAACAAAACTCGATACACAAATGCCTGACTAACTCACAACAAGCATTGTAAAACATCCCTGGCTCCTCTAGGGGGTGAGAAGAGCACATGTAAAAAAGATGGGAAAGTTCGATATTTGATTCGAAACCATAGTTTTCTGTGCCGTTGAGATAAATAAGAACGTCTACGAAGCTTTGTAAGTTCACAGTCAGTCCGCATTGGACATAATATACCCCTTTCACCCTTGGACTAGGGAGTAATAAAAGGCAGGCAAAAATAATAAAAACCGACCGTTATTGTTGTCGAATAATTCGGTTTTTGGGACCGCTAAAGTGAAGTAAAACCATCAATGCCACATACGTCTACGATCACCCCCTATATGGAATAAATACTATTTGTGTTGGAAGTGGAAAGGGTTGAAATGTAAAAATAACAGTAAATGACCCATTTAATTGTTGAGATTGTACTTTTCGAAGCCGTTGAAATTAGCAGTGACATTCTCGAAGACGTCAAAGTCCTAAATAAACCCGTATAAACCCCAGCACCCCTAGGGAAGGGGATGCAATGTAAAAAATTCGAACATCCTAGATTCCAATGACTGTGAACTTACAGTTTTGAACGTCAATCTGATAATGATTTGATATTCTGATATTTTGTTAGTTAAAATTCAGCCTTCATGGAAAAAACACACACCGAACACTATTACCGTGCAGAGTGGACATTGGCTTATATGTAAAATTGAAAACTAATTTTGAAATATAAAAATTTACGAAATCCTCTCATTTTAGAGTATATTTAAATAAGAGCTGAGTACCAGCGGCTTTCGTCACGTGAATTTTATAATATATCTTCAACTTCATTCGTTCTCACATTCTCATTGGATTTCAATGGGAATGAGAGAAAGAATAATGTGGAAGACTTATTACAAAATTCACGTGAGCAAAACTGCGGGTACTCAACTAGTATAAAATATAATATATGGTCGACGTATGGGATAAAATCGGGATGGAATCGCCGATCATCTCTTCTTGCAGCGGAGTCGGAAAGGACAATGCTGCCATCTAGCGGCCCGATTTGAACGCTACCACTAGCCAACGAATAGATACGAATGTTTCGCTGTTCTATAAAAGTCTAGAAAAACCGTTGACATTTATGTTCTTAGGAAAAGATCTCACATTGTCGGAGATACCCTCCACAGAACAATTTCTCTATTTCATTACATAATTGGTTTGCACAAAAGAATTGTTTTATGATTGATAATGTGATGCGATGCTTCGCGCACCTTAAACGGATATGCGGCAATATTCTAAGAGCCCAACTTATGACGTAGTTGAGGCACAGGTGAATAGCATAGACAGTTGTAGATATGCATAAAACACTCAAATGTTCTCGGACAGTATGTAAACACCAACATCAACAAAGAAAAGTGAAGTAAAAATTGACACTGGAAGTCTAGTGTACGCTACAGACACTTCCCATCCCACACTTCCAAAAGTTTCCTAATAGTGATGGAGAACTTTGTTTTACCGGGGGTGGGAGTGTGGGTTGTTAATATTTTGTCTCAACTCTCCCTTACTGTCCATGAATGTTGTATGGTGTTTGGATAGGGTGTAGATAATGTAAAGAAATCAAGTTCTCGACGCACTACTGACCCACAAACAGATGGAACTATGTTGGGAAGTTCAATAAACATAAGTAGTAATGTAGTGTGTTCAGCAACGTTTGGTGAGAGTGAACGCTATTACATATTTACAGAGTTTTTCTTCTACGAACAAGACCAAGAATATACTGTTTTATCCGAAGTAATTAGAGGATTCCGGAAGGTTATCGCCAAATTGCCTGGGGAAATGTGAAAGGTCCTTCACTTAGACAATTCGTTTCACTCCCAAAAAAAAAAACGAAATACCTGTACGCAAAGTTAAACATACTTCAGGATATTTCAGCATTTTTATTATTTTTCTTGGTTCGCCATCTATTTTATAAAGCCTGCTTTAAACGGTCCATTTTACGCACTATTTCAGGCGATACACACCAGACTGGACGTCAATTGTATGAAAATTTTCGAACACGCTCAATTTTTCAGTACGACTCGTAGAATTCGACTAGCGGAATCCTGATTACTAGTTGCGGCGGCTGTGTTCCCTCGAGTCGGTTGCGAGGTTAAAATAGTGTGCATAGTTGTCTTTTTTCTTCTATTGTCTTTTTTCTGGTCAGTTGAATTTCGGAAATCAATAGTTGGGAACAAAATACTCTATTAATAAACCAACCAGTTTTAAGAGAAGTTTGTTTATATGTTCAGAGAATTGGTTGTCCCCTTGAAGTTCGTAGTTTGTGGCGCTCCCCGTGGCGTTCAGAGACAACTCACATAAACAGCATCCATGTCTCGTTCAATACGTCCAGTCGTGTAAAACGCTTATTTTGGAACATCTATTTTTTGTACTGGCAGATGACGTTAGGCGTGACATAATCCACTTCACATCCATTTTTTGTACAGCAATTGAACGCAAATTGTCTGTAAATGAACCGTGTAAAGCAGGTTTTAGAGCATTGGAGCGAAGGGAGGACAGCGAGTGAGATCATGACCTGATAAGGCGCTGGTAGCGGTTAGTCGTCAGACGTGTAGTTTAACCAAGATCGAACAAAAATGATTGCTCTAGCGAGTTCCAGCAAAGAAGGTAACTGTACTGTAAATGATCTTTAACAAACACATGACGCAGCTTCATAACTCCAGGGTGAATTGAGGCATGTAAGTGGAAAACTTTCAAAGTGCCAAAAACATGCTTTTACAGAAGGATAAGGAAACCGATTAAACGCCATGATTAATAATACAAAAGTCACGGAAAAATCATCATAGATTACTAGTTTGACGTTAAAAATTGATGGTACGTTGAAAAATGAAATTTTATCAATATTTAAGGTGTTTAGTAGCAACCATTGTAAATGCGAAATAAATCAATAAATAATGGAGAGGTGATATGTTAAAACCGTTCTAAGTGCCAAATAATTAAAATAGGGAGAATGTTCGATGCCGCATGTGATTTCCAAATAAACGCCCCATATACCACGGATGATTCCCATAAGAGTATTTGCCATGCCTGATAACCATCCGGTACGATAAGTTATTGAAAAAATAGTAAACAAATTATTGTAATATCGATGTCTCGGACTGTTATTATATAATACATATAAACCTAGCAACAATGTATATGCCCGCACTTTCTTTTGACATTCATAATATTTAAACTATCATCAGAAGTCACTTAAATCGCTTACCACAGTATTGGCGTTACCAAGAATGCGTTTCGCGCATTTTTTTTGGGGGGGGGGCACTTAGAATCTTTTTTATTTGCGTGCCTCAATTATGGATATCACGGTTCAGCTGAGTAAACAAATTTACAAGTCAACAAACAATGAAACTAGATGTAATATTTGTTTCCATGTATTTCATTCAGCTTGATTAAAAGTATATACGCTAATTAGCGTCCACTTCTTTTTCTTACTTTGGAGTGGCAATAAGAAATTATTGCGAAGCCTGTATGGTGACCCATTTCAAAACTCAATCGTTTCGACAATTTTGAGAGGGAAGTTCACTTACCTCTGATCATCTCCAGTCATATCTGATTGTAGGGAGTCCTAACGTTGAATCCAATTTTGTTGAAGTACGCTCCCCAAAAACCTGTGTCATTTACCGAATTAGTTGACCTGTATTCGAAACAATTGTGATTCTAAGTTCCTACTATTTTTAATATTGTGGTATATTAATTTGTAAAACATTTTTTGCTAGCTTGTAATTTTAGCATCCATGTCTATAGAAATAGTGAGTTTGCTTTACAAAAACAGTTTGACAACCCCTATGTTAACAAGTTCTACTCGGGGAACCACCAGGTTGGTTGAGGCGCAAGAGGGCGCTGTTTCTCCGGGTCATTTGAGGACGAGGATCTTCATTATTTTCAATATTTTATGGTGATATATTTTCAATTTTAATGACCATTCAATAGTTACTTTTTCTTCAGCGCTTGTTGTTATGAAATTAATATTACATTGTTGACAGTTATGTATTTATCGTCTTTTGGCTATGAGGTTCAGGACATGATCTCTTTCATCTAATCGTGGCGTGGGTGAGGGAGTTAATAGGAGTGTAGTTGGGTTGCCGGGGCAATTATGGTGCCGAACAGATGGTTTGGAGTAGGTGAGGGGAAACCTTTGTTGACCTAACCTTACTTAGTTTGGACACACATTGTGGAGGCGTACCACTAGACCACCGCTGTTAAAGGGAAAGTTTCCAAACTCAAATTTAGATATTATATAATCATTTGCCATCACTTCCTTCTTATTATGAAATGAGATCAATATCAGAGTAACAGTTTACAAGGGGTTACAAATCCACGCCAAGTAATCTCTTGGTGGTTATCGCTGTATTGCTTCATCAAGGGCCAAAGAAATTTTGGGATATTGATACATCAAGTATATAAATGTGCAATCTATTACATGATAACTCTTGTGCAGTATCTTTATTAATTTTCCGTCCTTGAAATCAATCTTCGCGCTCATATGCCCAAGATTAGGGACTGGTAAATAATTTGATTACATGGTTCTGAAAACATATGGGGAAAATACCATTTACTTGACCTGTGTACCGTGTGTTCGCGAATCCTGGGACAGAACTCTCATACATTATTAAATGATCGTCATGTCATAAAAGATCAACAATGCAACTGAAATATGCTTTCTGATATATTTCATGCAATCAATTCATTCCTAATGGTACAGTACATAGAAAAACGGCAGTTGAAAGATAAAGATGCTATAATTGTAATCATAAAGAGCTACAAACTTGACATAAAGGTACTTGTTTAGTTAAAAAGTGTTGGTAATAATCATAATCTCGTACTTTAGACACAAAAAATGACATTTTGGGCACCGAAGGTAGATGACAAATCATTAAATTTAATGATGTAATGTATTTTTAATGTAAGAGAAAGTGTTTTTGGTCTTGCAAGTCCAATTAGGAGAATCATATGTCTTCGTATTACGCATCACAGAATAGTTCCATGAACAATATTCCAGTATGATGAAATATTTAATGTTTGTTATAGTAATTTGGCATTTCTGGAGCCAAAGTCAGACTTAATTTTAAAAGCAATTTTACAGTCAAAACTGTTCTCTAATGTGGTATTAAAGCCAGATTCATCAATATTACATAAATATTTGTAAGAGAGTTTAACTTGAAATCATACAATTTTAAATCAAAGCCATCGAAATTTTAGAATGATTATAGGTGAGGTGTTGACAGAGAATGTTCAAAATATAATTAAATAATAAATGGTATTGTCTACTATGTCAATATTTTAATGCCAAAAAGCTTTTTCGCTCACTTAGCGAGCATCATCAGTGCTTTAAAACACGCGATTTTCGCATAACTGCAATACCATTTATTGATTCATTATATAATCGAAATTTGTTGTGAATTCCATCATTAAGGACGAATGAGCGTGTCAGGTGTGCATAACCATTTCAATGATGTTATATATACTATTAATATTAAAAATAAACATTTTAAATGTGATATTATATATGGTATGGTGAATTAGATACTGCGAATCATCTATTATACCGTTTAAATTGAAACAATCTTTGAAGGATGGTCTGACATGAATTATGGTTCGACTTGCGTTCTGTGACGATTTTATTTGAATAACTCTCTTAATTGTCCGGAAGGACAATTTGTAACACTTATCATAATGTTTATATATCGATTCCGTTAGAAATTGCACGGGAGTTTATTTAAAAACCATCCCACAAGAGGCTTTATCCATAATATCCCGTGCAACGACAAGAGGGTTTCATTCAAATATTAGCCCCGCAAGGTGTAAATTATTTTATTAGACGAGTTGATGGATAATAATTTATTTTTTCATTAAAGAAAGTCCATGACATTCAAAAGCAGTCGCCAGGATGCTCATAAAACTCAATGCCTGTGACTTCATTGAGTTCCGTTAGTGACCACCAGATAGAACTACTTTACACGTCTCAAGATGCCCATCGTTAGAGACCGAAGTTCCGAAGATCTCCCGGAAGCAAACTTTTGTGCACAGCATATTAATAACTTTTTTTCTGTTTTTTTCTCTCTCAAAAGACTGTTCAAACCTTCGTGAATTAAATGATGGAGTTCCTATTCAATGTTATATTGCGATATCTGTTTCTGCATGACTGATTACGAGTATAAGGGAATGTGAGAGAGAAAATATTTTGTTCCATCTGAATCACATATCAATCACATCCGAGTTTAAAAGGAAATCTCAGACTTCGTTTTCGGTGTCTAAAATTACATTTTACTGAAACACTGAAAATGAATTTCATTTGTGCTAAATATTTAGTACATTGTTGTTGGTATGTTTTTAGATATTTCCCTCAATTTTCGATTTGTATATGGAAATCATTTACCTTTACGTCGAATTATGATTTAATTATCTTCCTGAAGATTGCTCCGAGGAAAAATATCGAAATTGAAGGGTAATTTGGGCACGAGAAGGTCATTAAACTTTATCTCATTTCATTGAAATGTGGCCGGGGACCAAGTTGGAGAATTTAAGATACGTTTTCAAGGAGCGAGTAGCGAACGTCCGCCTTATTATGTCTTTGTTTTTTCCGACAAGCAATCAATGCTGTGAATTGAAATTTTGGCGTACAAAGGAATTGTATGGATGAGATAAACAAAGCACAGTCACTGAATGTCGAAAGAGCGTAAGTACCTAATATTGCCCACAAACTGTGAAATATATCAAGTTACTTCAGTAGATTTAGGTATTACCTAACTTATGTCACATACTATAGAACGATATATATAACATTACTAGGTACTGATAACTCTCGGGTATCTCTGGGTGACGAATGTTGCACGTCTTAGAAAAAATTTAGAAACAATTTCCTACTTTAAAATGTAGTTGTGTTGTAGTTAAAGGTATATATACCTATCATTAATCATGAGAAGAATTTAAGGGCTGAATTAAAAGTAATGCCCACGGCTCTTTAATTTCCAATAAAATTTGATAGGAAATATGCCTGAGTAATGCTTTTTAAATTGCGTCAATTCTTTTTGAATTGCGACATGAAGTGTATTACAACGTTTTAATAATAATAATAATAATAAATTTATTGTCAAAAAACAGTACAGACTGCGTATGACCACGTGGAGGACAATAAACTAATTTACTCTCCGGAAGCAAGCAAGGGACCATCCCATCAATTCCGATCAAGGGCCCTAAGGCAGAGGCGGATTCAAAAATTTCAGCAAAAATTCCTAGATAAGATGAAAAGTTAGCTGCGAGTTATAATACATATATAATGTCAATATGATTTTAATTTAACGCAAATATGTTTGTAAATTTACATGTACAATTTATTATCGAACTATAGATTATTCTGAGTATAGTGTTTAAAAATCATAAGAATTGAAATAACACTAAATTCACGATTTATTGTTACAATAAACACGCCCCTAGACAAAGCCTAGAGAACCTGTATAAGAAATCCGCCTCTACCCGAAGGAAAAACGGAGAAAAACCCGGGCCAGGATGGGGCTACAGAATTAATGTACACAACCGTGCCAAAGTTGAGTGCACACAAAACTAAATTAATATGAGCCATACGGCAACACAACCATGCAAGAAATGCATGTCTCATTCTGTCAATGAGAAACTGTAGTGACGCTCACTCGCGGATTTTGTACTACTCAGAGACCCGGTTTCTGGTCTCTTATCTTAATTACTGTTTCGCTCTCATCTACAAAGGAAATATTGAACGAATATTTTACTCACATTTTCATATAAACTTAAGGTTAAAAATGTTGATTATAATAAGTAATTTGAATTATTGTAGTGGTTCTGATGATACCATAAAATTTGTGTCAAATACACTGAAAGACACCATTAATTTTCATTCCATTAAAATATGACTTTTTTTCAATAATTCTTAGTGAAGTAATGTTACGAAACAGAAGTAAATAAATTTTATTATTGAATTCGGGAGTCATTTCTTTGTTGTAGTACGTACACTACATTCATACTAATCGTACTTCCGTAAAACTACTTCGGTAAATGTCAAACATCTCGCATTTGAGTGGTTGCCTGCGACTAAGTCTCTGCAACTGCTTTTACTGTGGTGTTGTGTGGGTTGCATACACGAACGGCGCAGCTCTTTGGAGATATCTTCGCCATCGGGTTTTTCTAAATCAGAAACGTGAATATAAAGGAAAAAAAGTAATGGCATCGGGTCCATGGGGTATTCAATAAAGGAGGATTTTTCTACGTGATAACTTTTGGGTTTGGAGAGAGCTGAAAGAGGAATTTCAATCATCTGTAAAATTGCAATCACTCATGCTATTTTTCTTCCGGCTTCAATTCGAATTTATATTAGCCCCTCTGGTGGCTCATGTGGTAGTGTTCTTGCTCCTCACATAGTCATCCCGGGTTCATTTCTCGTTGGGGCCAGAAAAAGTTGTAGCTTTTCACAAAAATTTCCCAGTTCATATAGCTATGACTACTGAAAAGCGAACCCTTCTCTATCCACCTTCTTCTTGTAATTATTACTTTAACTATTACTAACAACTTCTACTAACTCCTCCAAGTGAGCCAAGTTTCCCCGCTGAGCGGCCCACCTTCTAACAATAGCCTACCACCCAACTCATACCTCCTATCGCTCTATGTAGATAAGCACGCTACATTTCCCATTTACAGATACTACAATAAGAATAAGAATGTACGATAGTGAAATAAGTGTGTGTGTGTAATACAATTCCATTTATTTGTTACAGTTTGTACTATTGGTATCTGTTAATGTTGCATGTGTTCGTTTAGTGCAGACCGGTTGGATTCGAACAGACAACGCTCAGTGACTTCGAATATTTTTAAAACCATTCTGATTCGTGGATATCTGTACTATTTTGCTCCCCTAATGTCAGTGAAACTTAACTGTATTGCGCACAGTTTGAATTTTACAATGTTAAACTATATTTCCTCTTTCGTATGCTTTTCTTCGTACAGGTATTTCTAATTTTTGGAGTGTAACGAATTGTGTAAGTAAAGGGACTTCCACATTTCCCCAGGCAACTTGGTGATAACTTTCCGGAATGCTCTAACTACTGAGGTTAAAACAATATATTCTTGCTCTTATTCGTAGAAGGAAAACTCTGTGAATATGTAATCGCGTTCACTTTCACCAAACGTTGGTGAACACACTACATTACCAGTTTTGTTTATTGAACTTCGGTAAAAAGCTGAATCTTTTTGTGGGTCAGTAGTGCGTCGTTAACTTAATTCATTAGGCATTACCTTCACTCTATCCAAACACTACACAACAGTCATGGACAATAGGTTGACTTCAGACAAAATGTTCGCAACCCGCTCTCTCGTCCCACCTTCGCACACACTTGAAACAAAGCTTCCCGTCCCGTCCCATCCTGGCCCGGGTTTTGCTCCGGTTTCCCTTCGGGTAGAGGAGGATTTCTTATACAGGTTCTCTAGGCTTTGTCTAGGGGCATGTTTATTGTAACAATAAATCGTGAATTCAGTGTTATTTCAATTCTTAAACACTATACTCAGAATAACCTATAGTTCGATAATAATTTGTACATGTAGATTTTTTGCGTTAAATTACAAACATATTGACATTCTATTAGTATTATAACTCGTAGCAAACTTTTCATCTTTTCTAGGAATTGTTGCTGAAATTTTTGAATCCGCCTCTGCCTTAGGGTCTTTGATCAGAATTGATGGGATGGTCCCTTGCTTGCTTCCGGAGAGTAAATTAGTTTATTGTCCTCCACGTGGTCGTACGCAGTTTGTACTGTTTTGTTTGACAATAAATTTATTATTATTACTATAAGGAAACTTGTGGAAGTATAGAAAGGGAAGTCTGTAGCATGTACTAGACCTCCAATGTCAATATTTAGTTTGGTTTTCTTGTTGATGTTGCTTATTGCATACTGTCTACGAACATTTCAGTGTTTTATGCCTCTCTACAACTGTTTATACTATTCACCTACTTCATAAGTTGGGCTCATCGAATATTGTCAACATATCCAATTAAGGTGTGCGAAGTATCGCATCACGTTATCAACCATAAAACAATTCTTTTTCGCTAGCCAATCATGCAATGAAATAGATTAATGTTTAGTGGAAGATATCTCTGGAAATGTGAAATCTTTGCTTAAGAAAATCATATCAACTGTTTTTTTTTAATATTTGTATGCTACTGCGAAGCAATCCATCTCTTTCTTGACTAGTGACAGTGTTCAAATCGGACCGCTAGATGGCAGCATTGTAGCGTATCTCGCTAGGTGGCAGCATTGACGCTGCTTGCCTTTCCCACTCAGCTCTAAGACGACGTGATTCGCGCGGTTCACCTACCGCTATTATTATTATATTTATTATTATTATTATATTGATCGTTTTACTTCTGTAACTATTTTCACAATTTATACCTGGATTCATGTGGGGTGCGGGATATAACTCGCAACCTGACCTCAGGCAATATCACAATTTAAAAATCTACTGACTGTTCTACAGATATAAAGTTAGATATGTTTTTTGGGAGTTGAAGTCGATTGATTCTCAGATGCGGACTGTGAGTGATCACTCCAGTGGTGGACATGACTATAGGGACTATATAAATACACTTCATATTCCATACGCCAAGAATTTCTGTTTTCAAATCTTGATATTTTTGAATTTTCTCATTGTAATTAATTTGTTGGTTACTGCAATGTCTATGATGTGTATGATTTTCTTGAGTTTGTCTATTAGAATAATATGTGGTCTGCTGTGATGACTTGTCGATGAGGATTGATCTATCAAAATAAATTTCTGAAATGGATTTTGTGAAGTACTTATAGTATGGGACAGTGTCTTCTATTAGTCCATATTTCCCTGAGAGTTTCTGATGGTTAATATTAGCAAACTGATTGAGTCTGTGGGATTAATCTGTCTGTGCTTATAGAGTGCATCCTCCTGTGATGTGTTGTACAGTTTCTGGTTTAATTTTGCATCTCTTGTATTTGTCATCTACGTCAGTGTCTTGCAATATAAATTTTCTATAGTTTTTGGTGATAATTACTTGGTCTTTAATTGCCATGAGAAATCCCTCCCTTTCCGAGTATAGATCCCCTTTCGTAAGCCAGGCGTTCGACGCAACTTCGTCGACATGAGACTCATCTAGATCCTGAGGACGGCTACCATGAAGTGGTTTAGATTACCGTTGGCTAATTCTCTGACTGATTTCAACAGTAATTTCATTTGGTTGTGGAGAGTGGTCCGCTAAATAAAGGAGTATATTTCATGTCAGCTGCACATATGTTCTTGTAAAAGTTAAATTCTTCCTTCCTCTCGTGAAAGAAAACTCGGAGTTGCTTAATTTGAATTGTGTAGGTTCAAGTGGATTATCTCCCTTCCTCCTTCCTTGCGAGGCAAACTGTTCCTTTCTACATTTGAACTTCTGGTGTGTGACCTATTCTTCGTCATGATCCTGACTTTTCGCTGTAGATTTTCTAAATATGTTTGTGCCCATGAAACTACTCCAAATGAATACGTGAAGATATGAATGGCAAATGAATTAATTGCTTTTGTTGAATTTTGGTCATTTAAATCTGTATGCATTAATTTGTCGACTCGATCTTCAAATTCCCCGGTTAGTTCCTTATTTATGCATGTATGGTCTATGCATCTAGATCATTGTAGTCCCAGATATTTTATTATTATTATTTTTCTTATTTCTAAAATTGTTTTTCCATTATTATTATTATAAAGCTTGACACTGCGACCTTATGCTACAGTGTGTGAATATTGTTTGAATTTTAAATGACAGAGATTTACATTTGTGAATACATTAAGAGTATTGATATATTGCATACAGAGTAATAAATAGTACGATGAGTCCCATACGTCGACCAAATATTATATTTTATACTAGCTGAGTACCCGCAACTTTGCTCTCGTGAATTCTGTAATATGTCTCCAGCTTTATTCTCGCTCATAGGGGTAACACCATTCATGACGGTGACACCGAAAACTCTGAGCTCGTCGCTGATAGTATTTATGTCATACTCTTCTTCAAGGTGCTGGGGTTTATAGGTCAGATCGAGGATTTCAGCAGCATCGGAAATATCATTAATACTCTCAGCGACCCCTAATTCTTTTTATCTCCACACTTTAATTCGTAACTTTCGATTATTTTTACGTGTCATCCCATTCCCATCCCTTACCCAGGCGGTGCTAGGAGTGTCTTATTTCCCACGGGAGCTCAATATAGCCCTACACGATTACAGGATGTTACAATCGTCTCAGCAGTGACGAAAAATTGTGAACTAGTCACTGACAACATTTCCGATAATTTGTACATAGTATCCCCTACCCTTGGGGTGAAAAATGTATATACGGGCTGATTTTGGACTTTAGGGTCTTCGAAAATGTCACTAGTAGTTTCAGCTGCCCCGAAAACTACGATCTCAACACTAATATGACATTTTCGCTTATTTTTACATTTCATCGCTTAACCAAACGGAGTATATCCCTCATAAGAGGTGATCGTGTAATTAAGCGGCATTGAGAGTGTGATTCTTCTCTTCTGCAACCGCAAAACTGATGTATTCAACACCAATATCGGACGTTCTTGATAAGTTTAACCTGTCACCCGTTCCCACCCCTACCCCAAGGATGCAAAGAGTTTAACATCTTCAATTTGGACTATTTTTGAATAGACTGGGGGCGTCCTTATCCATCTCAACGGCACCGATAACCACGGTTTCAAATATGTTGTAGGATTTTTTCCATTATTTTTCCACGTCACCCTCTTCCCACTACCTCCCAAGGGGTGCCAGGGATGTCTTACCCCCACAGTGCGTATTGTAAAATAGCCAGTCATCTGTGTATTAAGTTTGGTAAGAAATTTCTCCAGACAAAATTTTTTATACACTTTCGATCTATCGAACGGCTCGTGTTTTATTTGTTCATATTTTGATTTTCACCAAAACATTATATTATTTCAAAGTGGCAAAGTCAGAAAGAGTATTTCTTTACTTCTATACAGTATTTTTAATATTTAGTTTTATGATAAAATGTTTTAATATTGTAATGTGTGACGGGGTACTTCCTAACACAACTTTCTTTTTTTTCCTGGACATATCCCGTCAAATATTAACACTAGCAGCGTAGGTTTATAACACTAAGTTGTGCACCCCCCACAACATTTTTAAAAAAATTCGATATCATATATACTATAACTCGCGGACCGCAAAAGACGTCTCGCGGGCCACCAATTGGACTGCCTTGGACCGCCTAGGGGTTATTGTAAATAGATTTAAGATATCTTGAATTGTTTGGTTTACCCGGAACGTCATGATCGCATCTTCATGCCTACAAGCCTGGAAGCCATTGATACCGTAATTTAATAGTATCCTCCCGATTTGTAGCGCACCTGGGCGGGGGTGGAGGAGACGGTCCACCCCGGACCTCAATATGTAAGGGGTCTCCAAGTGACCATACGAGCAAATAAGTAAAATTTTGTTTAATTTGTCGGAGCTTTGGATGTGTACTAATGAACATGCAAACACGTTTGTGTATTAAGCTTT
Source organism: Laupala kohalensis (assembly GCA_002313205.1). Taxonomy (NCBI): domain Eukaryota; kingdom Metazoa; phylum Arthropoda; class Insecta; order Orthoptera; family Trigonidiidae; genus Laupala; species Laupala kohalensis. Next base: position 736,130 of record NNCF01126794.1, read on the forward strand.
TGTGTTGGGGGCCCTCCAAAAATACTCTCCCCCCTGGCCTTATGAATTGTAGGTATGCCACTGCCCCCGATTTCTCTTAATCAGTACTTACCGTGGACTGCAGTATTCCTGAGATTCAACTCGTGTACCCGGATTCACGAGTTTCTCCTACGATAGGTACTTCTCATTAATTGTCAAACATTTTGTCACATTGTTCCGAATAAAATTCAAAATTTTTAAACAAATAGCTCAGTAATACCGATTAAAATATAATATCGTCAAAAATTTATATTTTTTATTTAATAATACTATTTTCATACTAAAAATATACTTTACAAATTGCCTTGTTTAAAAGACACAACACTTGTACAAAATACATTGATAGTGTACCCTCACATGTAATGAAAAAAATGACTAACTTAAAAGCAACTGATGGAGTTCTAACTAACGACATAGTCTAGAAGGAACACAAGTTTTTTTTACAAAAAAGTTTCATACGAACAATAGTCATTTCAGATCACACCAATAATTGCATTCCTTTACACAACTTTGTTTAATATATCATTACTAAAAAGAAAATATTTTCTTGACTTTCATAATTCAATAATAAGCATGTCACGGTGATTTACCAAGCTTTGAAGCTGGAAAATTAGTCATTCAAAAGTAACAAATGACACGTTTGACATGAATGGAGAAGTCGTGGTTTCACTTTGAAATAGCGTTTTTGGAGAAAAACGTAGTTTATGTTTTTACTAAAAAAGACTCCTTACAGTATGTAATTACAGAACAACACAATGGTAACAAAGAGCAAACAATAATTCTGAGTTATTCATATGGCTTCCCCAGAAATGCGATTTTAAACATAAAACTAAACATTGACTTCGTGTTTGCAACATTTAAGCTAATCAAATTGTTCTCGAACAGGAAAAATTCTTTGGTTTTTTGTGTCATTTTCCTTAAAGAGGAGTATTTTCCTTGCGTAAAATCAAGGCCAGTTGCCTCATTTACAATAAACTGGTTTTAGGCATCAAGAATTCCTGAACTTTTTTTTTATCGTAAGTAGTTTCATCATATGTGAGTTTATTCTGTTTCCATGGGAAATGAGAAGGAAACATTTCGTATGGCGATCCCGATATCACTAAATGCCCTAGTAGAAAGAAAATTTAATGTGCAAATTTTTCGTTCATCCAGAATGCACCAGATGAATGTGGAATGCATTAGCAGTTCTGAACTCCTGCAAAAAGGCAGACTCGAAGAAACTTGAAGAATAGAGGAATTCATCGTGAATCCTTCTAGATCATGCCTCCTGGATCCGCTCTAGATTCGATAACAATCGCTGGTATACATCCAGTGTGCTGTGGAAGATATGATCCGCTCTAAAAGAGTTCCCGCTCTGCTAACATGGGTAGAAGGCGTTGTGCCACAGCAGTGTAATCCGGAAGAGCGTACGTCTCGTTGCGAGGTGGGTTCTCCTCGAAGTATTGCCCGAGATCGTAGAAGAGCTCCCCAGGAGCCAAGATATTGGGCAATTCAGCCACAACTGGGAAGAGCGCAATGGCCAGACGTCGTAGCAGATCCTCCTTCAATTCTGCAAGGGACGGCGCATGCGCACCGAGCCCCAACGCTGTCAGGGTGCATACCAGTTCTCCGTGGTACTCCTCCAAGAGCGCCTCTTCGTGGTTACGCCGCACCTACGCCGAGAGAGTTCCTTATTTTCAACTGTTTCAAAAATTATTTTAAAAATACGTACTGAAAAGACCTGGTATATATTATATCAATCTCGAAGGTAGTTTTTCCAAGCTCATTTTGTTCATCGTAGTTTTTCTAAGTCGTACAAATTATTTGGAAAAGCGTACTTCATATTAATATCAAACAAGCATATCGGGAAACTTTTATATGGAAAATTTAAGCTCCCGGTTGTGAATATTCTACTCAAGCCATAATAATTTTGATTCCCAAAATTTACTTTTTAAGATGCAAAATACTGATAAGCATATACATACGGTAATAGACTTACAACGAAATTTCAAATAAGGTATCTTTAGAAACCAGAAGTAAAAATTTAAAAATTTAAAAATTGTTCTTCTACTCCTGAAGTAGTCCAACACACTGCTCCTAACTAAAGAATTATTGAATCTTAATTATCAATTAGATCCCACTTAACATAAAAATATGTCAATTTCACAAGTACAAAAAGTATTCTGTCTATCCCTGTATGAAACTTGAAGGTTGAGAGTTCAATTCAACAAATGTGAAGCCTTATAAATGCGCTCAGCAGTTTTTCTCATTTCTAAATAGAATACTTCAAACTGTACCATATTTTAGTCAAAAGGACGTTTTCCTTCCCGTATCTATAAATATAATCCGGTAAACAGGTCTCAAATTTTGGCAGGAAGCGGAGATGATTTTTAGCGACAAAATTGCCTGTTTGAAATCTAAATATTGGATTTCGAATTTCGCTCGAGTCATCTTTAGCCAAGATTCCCCGTCAATACCTCATCGGATGGACTGGAATAGAGAAAGTAGAGCAAGTCTAAGGCAGGAGAAGTCCACACAGCGCTCTGCCAATCGATGAAGGCTGCTTCCGGATCCTCAATCTTGGTGGCGGTTTCCTCCTGGCCTTCGTCGCTACGTCGCCTGAACAGAATGTTGTTCACCCACAAATCACCGTGGTTCAGCACATTGAATCCCGAGGGGTCGCTGGTGACTGCAGCGATTACCTGGTCCCAGAACGTCTCTTGCAGACCCTCCACTCTGAAATACGAATGTGAAAATCGTCAACACAAACTAGCAGGGAAATATTGGCACGGAACATAAATTCCTTATAAATTTATCTGCTTTATTACACAGTACAGCAGAGGTTCCCCTATATTTCGTTAAGATATATCTTAAAGCCCTACCAATGATCCCTTCGAAAAATATCTTGCGCAATTGCAATAAAAATGAAGCAAAAGATAATGATAAATAATTTGTATTATAGATTCTTCTCATGATTTGCCTAATTATTGTAAAGTAAGTTCTTTGATTGTGTTTGTACGAGATATGAAAAATAAAACCTAACCTTAGTCCTTATGCATCCCTACAATCATACCGAAGTAACTAAACAGCCGAAACAAAATTATTCATTTACACCTACATAACCATGACATTTTATCATTTCATTATTTAAGCGCAACAGGTTCAGATAAAATCGGTTGTTACATAATACATTCAGGACGTTGTGACAAAACAATTATTAGTTAGGTGATGTTTAAGTAACAGAAATAAAATATTAAACCTTAAAATATAACTTATGTAAGGGTGTCATTTCATCATTTTTTTTCAGTTATATTTTATTTGTAAAGTGACGAAAGTCTCCTAGTGTAAGTTCATTGATATCTCTCCCTCAGGTCATTAGGTTGGTTTTAGGGCTAGGGTGAGCCAAGTTTAATTTTCTCAGGACAATTCACGAATCCCTGGGCAAACGTTCGCGGATCCCCAGGAGTTGTAAACACAGCAGTACAGCAATGATAAAGCGATAACAGTAGTAGTAAAGCAGAGAATCAGTCGTACAAGCACGCAGTCAGATATCATACAACGTTTGCTTATGAACGGACGTAAGGCATCATATTACATCCGCACAGCTGCGTGTGGAAGGCTTTTGATTCAGCTGCTTTGCTTGCAATCCAGACTGGATGTTCCATTGCCACATATACAAGAAGTACCGAGAGAAATACTCAGACAGTGAGTGGTTGAATAGGTGCAGGCAGAAGTGGAGATCTGATTTTGAGGGCGCTGTAGAACAGACCTCCAAATCAAGAAAAGGAGAAGCCGCAGTGAAAAAGAGGTTCTAGGAAACCCCTTATGCAATGGTGCAATGAATTCAAACCTATCATACGCAGGGTCAGGCAGGTAGTCGGGATGGGGGAACGTAGACCCCCTCGAAATTTATTATAAATTGTGATGAAACTACTTTAACTGTTTAAAATATTGATTATTTGCTGTTTGTGAACAATAAAACAACGTTAAATAAACATTGATAAATTAAAAAAATATTATGGACAAATAACTTTTAAAAATTAACATTAATACCTTTTTTTTTGGGAAGTCTGCGTGCCCCGCCCCGCCGAAAATAGTTTTGAGCTCGGCGTGACAGCTGTTCGTCACTGCTGCTCTCGATAGTACAATGTTAGCCTCAGTAAACATTCTCTCAAGATCAGTTAAAATTGATGCTTTCTCTTAATTATATCGTAATCAACGTTTGATTTTCACATTTATATGACAGATAGGCACGAATACAGATATTTTGCCTTGGCGGGATCCAAAACTTTACAGTTATTAATACTTAAAATATGTTTTTCCATTGTTTCTATACGTCGTTAATAAAAGGTTTCGGTTCTTAAACACGGTATCTAACAAAAATGAAAAATTGTTGATTATCATACAGAAAGGCGCTGGAAAACTGTTTTGAAACTAACGGAATGATATGAAGACAGTGCGATATATCGTTTATAGACTGCGTTCACGCAAAAAAGCAAACCCCGATCCGTTTAGTGTAGAATAGGCTAACCTATTTGCTAGAGATTGTCGAACTTGATCCAGTAAATTTTAGTCATTTTTTAATTTCTATTTTATTTAATGTTTCTCTTGTGTATATTAAGTTTATTAAATTATTAAAATACGTTTTTCTGTTCTTGATTAAGGAAATTTTTTTCACTGTTAAAACAAAAACTCTATATGATTTTTAAAGTTATGATATTTCTGAGCTTATTCTTTCTGTAAATAAATTTTTATTATTTTTTATACTAGTCCGTGATACATTTTTTTAAATTACACTGTCAATTACATTACGTGCTAAAGGAACAGCTAACTCATCGATCCAAATCACTCCAAAGGTGTCCTGTGTTACTTGCTTCAACCAACCATTATGTTTGACGTACATAGCTTCACAATAAGGGGAATAGTTATATGCCGGAGACAGACACAAACACAATTTTAAAAAAAACTGTTGCCAGTAGATGGCAACACATAAGAGAAGAATATAAGATCGATTGTGAATGTCACGTGCGTGCTAAAATGTACACAATTGCCGACGCATGCATGTGTGGTATTTAACCTTACTAACAAATAGGTTAACCGTGCAGAACAGGGATGTTAAAGTGTGCACATGTGCTGATAGGTAGGTACCAGGGTTGGCCAGTGGGCTATCATGGCGGGGTGGAAGAAGTCGTACAGGAAATTTCAGACTGAGATAACCTCTGACTTCCTGTATGATGAACGTAATGGTAGTGCACTTCGTTTACTATTTGATAAACATTTGGTTTCGAAGAATTATAGTATTAAAATTTATTACCAAGTAATGCACGAAAAATCGTAAAAATACCTAAATTATACATTTTATTTAAATATTTATATATTATAATTTTTGTTTCCCCATTACGATTTTGTACCTAGTGAAAACTTTGAAATATGTTGCTTTGTGTCAAAATTTTTCTTTAATGCTACCACAAACCCGTGAGTTTTATTCCGCTGTGGAACGCGTGGTCGCGGAGCCCTAGAAAGGAATTTGCCATTATCGTAATTTAGATATCTGGACATGCAGGAGAACACAAGTTCAATGGCGTGCTCTTTCTCTTGACACCACTGGTGTAGTAAGTGGGCGATTTTTCTTTGTGTGTTAACATCTTTTACACCCGAACTCTTCAATCAGTGAACAAATGATGAATGGACATATTTAACAAAAAAAAAAGTTTTCCATTGCCAGAGGAGCGGAGGATCTCACTCACCGGTCCGCCAAATGTTCTATCTCGGGCCAATCGCGCAGTTGCAGGGAGAGCTGCTGTGCCGCGCCACGGAGGTACGTCTCCAAGAAGATCCGTGTGGCTTCGCGAAAGAGGCATTCCTGGAAGGGCTCCATGGCGACGGGGTCTTGCGCGTGCAGAGCCACGGACGAGGCGTGCTGTCGCGCCAGCGTGCGCATAACGGCGCGGCATTGCGCCACCGACAGCCCTCGTCGCTTGTCGGCCATCGTGAAGCCGGCAGCGCTCAGGTCCTCCAGCACCTGCGACACAACGCCACGACTAAAGGCCCTGGTACATTACAGTCCTCGCGGTGAAAGAAAAGTAACAAGTATTAACCAATGTATCGCGAGCGTATTGTTATGTCTGCTGTCTTGCGTAGTGTACCCATTCCAGACGGCATGCTGCGGTACCCATACAAAGGCAGCTATAACCCGTGGAGAAGCTAACTTCAGACAGTGTCCTTTCGACCAAAGGTTAATGATCAAGCTCTCCGTCCATCAGAGTTACATCAATTGGACGTAAATTACTATCGGTTTTGCGTATCGATTGATGTACGCGGCAGCATCCGAACGCAAACTCACCATGATTTTTTTGACACTAGTAAAACGCCCACGTATCTACAGCGAGAAGAAGAGTCGTCAATCTCACAATACTAGTATTGGCTACCCGACTTTCATGTGGTCTTTAGGCTTCTTCCTCATTACTTTTCGTCGTGAGGACTGTAAACCACTAAAAGTGGGCAACTGATTGCCCAGGTCGCCAAATAACATTGTCTGTATAGGAACACAGAACATTACGCAACTACTGGCCACTAGTGGTTGTCGGTGGACGAGCCCCGCCACTGCTCAGTCACTTCGACGTTGTTGGCGGCGGTCGTGGGGCATTGCTTCAAATGGGACCTATCACAGTAGGTAACTAGTGGCGGGTAACTACTGTATCAGCACAAGATCGCCCGACGGTAGACGACTGGCCCACAGTGGCTCCTTGCGGAATTGTAGTAGCGAAATCGAGAGTTACCCGCTACCAGTAGTCCAGTGTAAAAACGCCTCGAGCACTAGGTGTCGGGAAGTTGGGCAATCAGTAACCCACCTAATGCATTAGGGGTCACTGCATTGAACTCTCCGATCACAAATTTCTTGGTATGAAGTCAGAAAAATTTCCACACACGTCACCCCTCAAAATTTAGTGAAATGTTTCTGACCGAAAAGACATGTTGCATCCTCGTATTGTTGGTCTTTTTCGATTACTGGCGGTTTAAAATCTAAGTCACTTGATTCATTGTATTCAAATTATTCGTCTGCAGATAATTTACTGAGAGGGGAGGATTCTTCAATATTTCCCTCAGCCTGGCTTCCCATTTTCCAATATTACAATTTTCAAATAAAAATTGTTGCCATGGGTCCAAAGGTGGAGATACAGATATTGTACGCCGTCGAATCGGTACACTAATCCCTAGGAACGTAATGCTGGAAACATTTAATACACTATTCACAGTAACTAAAGACATATCACACGAGATGTTTAGGGAGAATCTGATAAAAGAACGAGCTCATCACTCCATTCGGGCGAACACTGACGATTGAATCGGAGCAAGTGCTTCTTTGTCGAGGGAAAGCCCTGTTTCATCTACACACAGCGAGTGCAGCACCTTCTCGGACGAAATATCGAAGGCTTCCACATTAAAAGCATTTTTCATGTACCATCTTCTCCTCTAATGTATCTAAAAAGAGTATTCTGACGTACATACAATATCAGAATTGTGAGACGTTGTAATATAATTGAATTGTAAAGAGAAAATTATAGAAAAATAATAACTACGATTCAACAAATTAAAAATCTGTGATGGAGATATCAGTGACAGTTCATGTTCTGAGATCTAACAAAGTAAAGGAATGTCATTATGTAACACAAATGTCCTATTGATTTTGGGAAAGAGGTTTTGAGGAGGACGCACGAAGATAACATAAACACATGTATTTATCTAAGGACAAATAGACATTGGTATCTGATTCAGGGACATTCCTTCTTTTATCGGTTCTTTGAAGTGATAACTAGCAACGTGATTTTCGATTTTTTAATTCACAACTTCAAGACAGGTTTATTCAAATTTTAGCCTCGCAAAGTCACCATTTTATTCGACGAGTTGATAATCAATAGTTTATTCTTTTGTAAAACTATTCAGGACATTCAAAAACAGTCGCCAGGTGGCTCATACATCCTTAGGTGACTCGTGACATCCTTCAATGGAAGTGAGTCTTATCTTTCCTCTGCCACGCGTGCTCTTTCGCAAATGAGGTGCAAGAATCGCCTAAGCACAAGCGCGAGAATTTCTCTCGTTCGCGAACAAAACATACTGTAAATGAAGAAGGTCAATTCTTATGCTACACATTCCCAGTTAGTCATTTCCTTTCGACTGGTAAAATACAGAGACATGAATACGCTTCCACCTCAGCGGCGTACATAGACTTTATTTCGGGGTGGTGATATCACACATTATATGTGTGTGTATGCACATAAAAATATTAGGAGAAATACAAAAAGGAAAAATTTCTTTTAATTTCGGAGGGGATTCATTCCCTCCAACCCGTCCCCCTAGGTACACCCCTGTTCCACCTATCACCAACAACTGGATTCGTTCGATGTTCGTTTTAAGAGAGAGATATGTCAAAAATTATAATAATTTGGAGTTTCATTAAAGTGTACCGGCGTGAGTAGAATTAAATCACTAAAATAACTGAAATTATCATAAATAAATAGAATTATATGTATTTAAATTTATTTCCATTTAACAACCATACTTCATAGACCATTCAAACGAAGTAATTGCAATATTTGTTGACGGTGAAATACGTCACATCTTATAAAGAGAATACTTATTTCCGAAAATATGCTCATTTTTAAATCACGAATATTTCCGAAGTATGGTACGGTATGGTATGGTACAAGGAAGGTGTAGTCATACTATAAAGTTTTTTGTTGTTCATTAATTCATAAAGCCTTTTCGGCCGCGTGGTGCCATCATCAGTGCTGTTACAAACATAAATAAACATGTATAAAAACAATTTTTGGAATGTAATGACAACTTAAATTTGAATAAAATTACATAATACATTGAAACATAATCTTTCGAATTGTTAACACATTGAGACATTATCATTCAAATTGATAATACATTGAAACATTATATAATGAGAAACGTAAATCACGAAACCGTTGAGCTTAGCCGCCGTACCTGACATGCTCTTGGGTATTTCAAACTAGTCAAGCGTGAATGAATATTGTTTATAACAGACTATTAACCGATAGATACATACTCAATCATAATATTGTATTATAAAACAATTAGAATAGAAGTAAAGAAAACAATTATACTTCTCAGTGGTTTGACATTCTTGGAACGCTGCACCTTAAAGGAGAGAATATGTTCGAATTTTGTCATATACCCTACGAGTCTTGTCAGGTGAAGTGCTGATTTCTGTGACCTGAGCTTACAAGTTGAAAGAAGAGATTTTTTGATTAAGATATGAAAGAAAATTTTGCTGAACCTTAATTGAAGCTTTCTCATAAAGTACTTGAAATTTTTACATATTTATGAACAAAAAGAGGACATTCTAGAAATTGTATTTCCATGCTTCAAAATTTTGTTGTCGAATGTATGGGCAATTACAATCTTTGCAATGTTACAGAAAAAAATAAAAACAATCAATAGATTTTTCCACGATCGAAGAGTAGATTTCTTTTTGTAGTCTTAATAACAATTTCTCCGATGAAATTGTTTCTCCACAGATGTCATAAAGGGATTGTCTCAATAGATACAACTTTCGACCCAAAATATAACGTACAAATATTCTTCACCGTCGAGACAAATTTTCTTATCTGATTTTGGAATTGTTCCTATATATTTTCCAGAAATCGAAGCCAAGGATAACATAAATGAACAATTGGTTTATACGTTCAACGAACTTCCAATATTGCGCAAAACATTTCCGTGCAGGCAGAAAAAGCAACATTTCTCAATATAAACTAACTTCCGTGAAGGCAAATCAGCAATATATTTTGAACAGGTTATGTTAGTTGTGTCTTTTATCACCTACGTTATTTTCCTAATTTAATGGGTTTCATGACTGTAATAACAACAGTATGGAATAGAGTTGTTCAAGAACGGGAACACCTATTTTGCTTCACCTTGGTTTGCGGTTGCCTTTGAAGGTTTTGCAGAAAAACATAACTATTTTTCTATTGGCTTCGCCTGTTCTTCAACGTATATAACTGGATGAAGGGATATAATTATCCAGCCATAAAATGTGACGTTCCTATAAACTCAGCGTAGGTGGAACGTTTTCAAGATCATTTATTCAGCGTTAAACAATATAAAACATTGTAAAAAGCCTCGTTCATTGAATGTATGAGAATTAAAATATATAATTTAAAAGTTATATGTTATAGTAATTCTGAATATAATCTATACAACAATGATACTACGATACAATAAAAACATTACGTTGCAAGCAATAATTTTTACCACTTTTCTCATTTTCATAATATGAAGAAAATACGTATCCACAATAATAATAATAGTAATAAAAACATTTTACTAATTATGTTCAAAAACATTCGTCAATTAAAAAGAAATAGATACAACTAAAAATTTAATACGTTTACAATTCTTTAGCTTAGATTTACTTTTATTTGCATAACTTCTCGAGCAGAAGATAGAAGTTTATTAAAACGTTTTAACTGCATGAACAAAAGACGTTAGGTACATTTACTTAATCTAAAAGAAGGTAAATCTAACATATCTACTTCATGATACATGGTGATGTGCACAAAAATGTTGTCCATTAATTTACACATTTTTTTTTCAGTGTACACTAAATTAATATACACATATAAAGAGGGAAGATAAATAATAAATTATTTAGAGAGGTCAATACAACTAGTTCTGTTATTAGCGCCCATTATCATTCTGACGTCTTTCTTCGTCACAAAGATTTTTGCTGCACCGGTGGTGTTTCCCCATTGTCTAAGTCAATCACAAAAAATGAATGGAAGAATCCAAATTTCAGACAGAACCGAATATCGTGTATCGACCGCTATAATTTATGATGCTTCGTATGATATCTTCAATGAAACGAATGACGAGTCTCTTTATCTAGGGTAGCTGATAGTTGGTTGAGTAGTTGTGCGGAATTCAGTATTGTATTATTTTTTTCTAGACTGATTTTTTCTTTAATTTTAAATATCAAAACTCATTTTCGAGTGAATATTTTCTTAATTTCTCAATTTCAATGAATTATAAAAAAAAACTTTATCCGAATATTTTCTCCGTTGAGAAGGAAGGCAACAAAAACTAATTTTAAATTCCACCAACATCGATGCAAAAATTATTTTGAGCAAAAAATTATTCTTCCCTTTATGCTTCAATTCGTGTATCAGATAGAAATACTACTTCAAAAGAAGAAAATTATTAAAGTGCATTTTTTCATTCAATCAGTTTTCACTTATAAGTGGCTGTAACATCGGGGCCAGTATAGATTTTGAAATAACATTATCAAGCACTGTGCTCGCCGAAAATTCCAAAGGCGATTAAGCCAGGCCCGTCGCCGCCCAAACAAGGAAAGGTGCGCGTTTAAGACTTCTCGTATTGTGAAGAGGCAGAACTCCCTTCTACTTCTGAAAACTGAGATGAACGCCCCGGAGAAGGAAAATGAGTGTGTATGGAATATTTCAGCAGTTGACGGAAATAGTGTTCATCCGAAAAGGCAGTTTTCTCGGAAGCTGAGGAGTGACCAAGCCGAGGTGGGGTGTTGGAAACGGGCGAAGAGGTAGTCACGTGACCTCCGCCTCGATATATTTTGGAGGGATTTCAACTCCTAAGTGACTTTTATACTGGAGGCTTTCAGACTTTGAGACAAGTGCGAAAGCGTATAGAAGTACGCAAGTTATTTAATATGTAACTTGGTTAGTTTGGTCGTCAGACCACTGAGAATTGCTGCGGTAATTCTATTACCTGCTATAGGCGCGAATAACATAGCTTGGAACAGTTATTTATTTCGAGATAGCAACTTGGAACTTTTTGAACTTCGGATAATCTGGGTAGATTTCCGAGTTAATTCATAACACCAGTAGTTATAACTGTGTGTAATTATTGCTTTTAGATAGCAATATCAAGTAATAACAAGTTCAAACTTGTATTTATGATTTGCGAGTTTGTCTACATTTGTAAATATTCAGAGCTTTATTTAATTTGAATTAAATGTTTTGTTGTTATTACTCGTGTGTTTGATTGCTTGGGGAAACCAAGCTGGTGGCAGCGAACTCTACCATAAAGGTTGTGGTTTATGGTTGAATCCCGCTACTCCACCAAAAAGCTTACGCACATCGCATATGCGCTTGTGGTGTGCCGTAACAATGTCATTTTCAATTTTCCTTCCGAAATAATTTTTTGTTTGCTGTAAATAGTTTGCTTGAGTTGTGTTTCCACAAAACTGAAGTTTCCTAAAATAAAATCACTTCCGATCTTCACTCAAATAAAAAATTTAAGATCAACAGAACTGCCGAATTTTCTCGTCTTTTTCCTACTGTGATTAAAGTGGATATGAAAAATTGGTTTTCATCTTTCTAAACAAGGTCAATAGTGTTTGACCAATCACATTTCATAGTATCTTATACGTTGGTTATACCTGAATGAAATCTTATTGTATTTTTATGAAGGTATCGCAGATATCCTGATATTTTTGAAATGTAAGTAAAAAACAACAAAATTGATACCGAACACGAAGTATGTAAAATATAAGATGTAAATCACCAAGAATTTTAATTTTTTATTCTTTTATGAAATAACGTGGTGCTTGGCATCGTTTTTTTACTTAATTAAAAATCAACACCTGCAATACCCTTTTCTATTTAGATATAACCAACTGGCGACTATTAAACTCACCGGGAGGATCGAGCACGGGTGAAAGGGGGATTATACGAGTCGGCGTAGCGGGTAGCAACACACACACCGCTCTATCCACAGTGTGCGAACTATAGCTCATCAGTTCTGTACCAATCTCGTATTCCCTGAGGAGAGACGGGGAAATGCACCCCGACCCAGATTCATCTCAGTAACATCCCCAATACGGACCACTGGCACGGCTTAGCCCATGTCATGTTTCATCTCTAAAAATCATTGATTTAAAAAGTATATAAAAATATGTCGTCCATTTCTCACAAAAGGCTCGCGAGGAAATAAAAATGCAGAATTTTTCTGGCATGCACGAGGAACTTACCAGTTCGTTGTGGTCCGGAGACGCGGCGATCATGCGCGGCCACAGAACGCATGCGCCCAGGGCCTCCGCGAGCGCCGAAGCCATGCGAGGCAAAACGTGCGCATAGGCGGCGCCCTCCACTTCGAAGAGGCGCGCAGCGCGCAGAAATTCCAACTTCAACTCGTCGGAAGGTGTCCGCTTCAAAATGAGAGCAAGGGACTCAGTTGATCCTGGAGCAAAATTCATCGACCATAGCGAAGGAGGAGGGAAGAAAGACAGACAATTTTAACACAACTCTGTCTTCATATCCACATAATTATTGCTGGTAAATCCTGTGTATTGCTGACTGAGAATGAAATCTTTTAAACCGCTAAAACGTATATATCTTTTAAACCGCTGAAACGTGTGTGTGTATGCAATCATAAATGCTTTTACCGATTTTAGTTTTTAAAACATATCTTACTGATCATTTATGCAATGTATAAACTATTTAATATTTGGATAAAATACATTGTCTCTCACAAAAAAGAATTTATTTCGAAAATGGATGTTTATGGATTTTACCGGGCATTATGTGGTTTATGGATGTTACCGGGCATTCCGAAGAAATAATTAAGTTTTATTCCCAGGAAAATCAAAATGCAGCATTTTAGTCCACTGTTGTCATCAACTTCATAGGCATACAGACTAATAGCAGATCATGCTGCCAATAAATGAGTTCATAGATTTCATAACTTTCTTCATAAATAACTTCGTCACGAATTAGCAGTTTTTAGGACTCATAAAGGAACATACTAAGCAATTTAAATATGAACAAAAACAAACTAGACTTTTGAACGATTTGACTTACATTTCCGGTAGAACAATCTCAAGCCACCCCCGATGTCCATTGTTCTCACCTGAAGCATCAGATAACGTGAGACGCACCCTCCACAAGTCGCCGAGGAAATTGGCACCGGGGCCGGCAGCCGGTGCCACTTCGAAAGCGATCACCTTGGTGTCCTGGGCGATCGCCGAGCTCTCGTGCAACATCGCCAGTATGATGTCCGCCGTGGGTGGCCCCGAGGGTAGCGCTTCAGATGATTCACCCTGGGACATGATGAGGGGAAGCTCAGTTTGGAGTACCCTTGGACAACTTCAACATTTTAATTCTGAAACCCAGTTCACTGAGGATCTAGAGGGACCTCTCAAGCCATTTGAGCACTTAGTTTTGTTTATGCCATTTCACTTACGATCCTGCAGGTAGTGTCTGTTCCCCCTATTGTCATCACCATTTATGGTATATAATGGCATAATGGACCGCGCAGACGAAAACAATTAATTTTGGTCTGAGGACAAATTTCTTATCTCAACAGTTCTCATGACGTCTTGGCTGTCATTTCTTACACTTCAACCACGTTTAGAAAAGTCTAACCCGCCTCCGCTTCTCACTTGAAATAGTTGATTATTCAGAAAACGAAGACCCTGGCATGCTTGAACATGCCTGGCACCTTTTCTACATTTTGGAGCATGTAAAGGTACCGTCGAACAATAACAGTTGATCATTCGCATCATTGTAGGAAGCCAAACATATAAGAAATTACTGAATCGTCTGCTCACTGTCGCGCCCAAGAGAAAAATGACGCTATTCGCTGTACATGATCAAGTGTTTTTCTAAAAGCTATTGCACACCCGAAGCCAGATGTCATCATCTGTGGCGACAGCTATAACAACTGAGCGGATGGGTGCAGGTTCATAGAATCTAGAGGTAGTACCTTCACATGCTTCGATCGAACAATTCTCTTCGCTCTAGAATGTGGTTAGACCGGTATTACACGGTTATATTTCTACGTCATATATCTATGATGAAAGATATATGATAAAAAATATGACCGTTTAATGAACAAGCTTTGATAGTTCAACTATGATCATATATATATGACATAGCTCAAACCTTTGATCATATCTTTCATCATAGTAATGACATAGAAATATGACCATGTAATACTGGTCTAGGTGAGAGAGCAGGACTGAACCTCAACTCAGTCAGAAATAAGTACTCAATCAATTGAATATCATTCGCGATATTATATAAATCTTCAATCCGAGTTACGTATCCTTGGAGGACGTCGTGTTACAACTTTCGACAAATGAAAAGGGTGGCGGACCGGAAATGAACCCGATCCCTTTGACAAGTGCGCAGTCTGCACGCCGATAGGAATGGTATGTGGTTTTGAGAAGACAAAGAGGTAGCGCAGATGTCTGCGTATTCCAAAGCGCCAGAGTTTGACTTCCAACCCGTTGCCTTTTAAATTTGTTGAAGTCGTAACATTTATATTAGTATACTAACTCTAAATAACATTTCTAATACTATTATATCTACCGCGATATAAAGAAAGTTATGTGAATTTGAATTCTAAAAATTTACACATCCATCAAATAATGTTATTTTGTAATATGATAATTAGATATTTATGTTATTTAAATCTTTACTTTTTGAAGATATTAATGATGTCGAGTCATGGAGCACAATTTGAAATAATATATGTCCGCTGCTCAATATGGATTTTCACTCTTACTAAGAAAATAGTAAAGCCTTCGTAGAAATCTCATTACTTTGAAGTGTTCAAGTCGAACAACTACCGGATTTCAGTATTTTCAGACTGACAAAAGCTACCTAAAACTGTAATACTTTCCACGACAAGAGTTATTACGACATCGAGCGTGGTTTCCAAGTTGTACGACTTAGATCACAAATTGCTTGTGAATAAATAAAAACTTGGGAGACTTTTCATGTTCCAAAACTGAAAGAATAAGTTATTTGTAAGAGGTATGACATTATGTTGACATTGGAATTATTAAACAATTTTAATTGCTGATAACAATTGAAGCGATTCGTGCATTTTAATGTGAATATAATGTTAAAATAAAAGTTAAGATAAGGACAACTAAGGCGATGAAATTGAAAGTCGGCAACCACGAACGAAAAGCAATATCCCAGTTTTTAACATGAATCGGTAATAATCTTAATTCTGGATGAAATTTTCCCTCGTGTCAGATGTCACGGTAGGCTCAGACGCAAAATTCTGTATATTAAGAGATCTAATTGACACAATTGTGTGTTTTGCAAACAAAGAAGCGAAATGACGAGTATTGGAAGTCAAGTGTTATTATACTATTTCGTAAAATGTTCTTCTCAGATAAGCATTCTAATATTTACATATTATTATTATTAGTACAGCCTCTGAATCGCTCGTTTAATTTTAAAAGTACATCGCAAAATACATTTTTCTAGAAAAATGTTTTTGATCCTACCGATATACGATAAGGTCAATACATTAATCACAAAGAAACAATATTTTCAAATTCTGCTTCTGAAGGCAAAATACATCGAGAAATAGAGTGAAGATACAAAGTCTTGGCATAATATTTTTCGTAAGATAATATTGTAAAAAGGAATAAAATAATTTCTCTAGAAGTTTTATTAAAATTTTCACCATATTTATCAAGAATTTTGAACATTTGAAGAACTTACAATTTGTTACAATATATACGCCAAGAATTTACTTATTTTCTATTGCAAGCACATTAAAAGATGAACATCACCAATGTAAAGTTCAATTTTTTCCGGTTTGAATAAACATAGTTTCTTTTTAGATTAAAACATCCTTATCTCAGTTAAAATACACAAAAAAATTTCATCCGAAAAGCGTCTTGAGCTGAAGATTGATGCAACTAGGAACTATCTGTTTCGTGATTTCACTTCTCTTAATGAACAATTACCGAAACGGTGAATTGTTATGAACGGTTCTGAGCATTTGCACAAATTCTTGTGTAATATTGAAGGTAAAAATATCAACTCAATGTTCATCAGAATCACAATTGAGAATAACAGTGGGCTGAATGGATTTGCGCACTAACAATTGGGCAACAAATAGGATTTTTGGAAACTCATTGGATAGTGTGGCGTGAGAAAAAGTATCTTAATGTGCAATACCTCTGTTTTGTGAGATGTCTGCTCGGGCTGGTCACTGTCTGCCATCTCGATGAATCAGATGTTCGAATTCGCTTCTCTGGAGACACTTCTTCCAGACACTATCCTGGTGAAAAAGGAAAAAGATGTGAAAATGAACGACATTCCACGTCATAACTTGATGGTTTCAGTGGTGGATAAGACATTCCATGGGTGTTTCATCAGTGCAGTTACACTACCATTCTGCCGGACATATTTCATGGAAACTAACGTAAATCTGAATAATATAGATCCTTCCATAAAACCTGCCTCAACAAAAACAAGGGAAATACAATGTTTGAAGATATTCCTTGTCATCTCTATGAGTGCAGTACTTTGAAAAAGTCAGATTTTTAGATATTTTCGAATACTCTAAAAATAACACAGGCACAGAAAAAATAAAAATCACATTTAGTTTTCACAATATCTATAATATCACATATTTTTACTATAAAGCCTGAATAAATTGTATTTATCCTCTGTTTCAATTAAGATGTTACATAAACAAGTGTTCAGTACATCAAAAGTATTCTCTTAAATATTGGCTTCCCTCTAGTCCTTAAATTAGGCATTTCATAACATATGATGTACATTTTCCGGACCTATTATCACATGATATATGTATGGGTATATTTTCTTTATTTCAAATAGGTATCCATTCATGTTTACAAGGTCCCTTAATATTTCCATTAATCTAGAACAAATGTGAGTAGAGATATGTGCCTTTCCGTAAAGTTCTAATCGAGTTACTGAAAATAGTATTACATTCGCTGGCCGAAAGATGACCGAAAGAAAAATGTCAAGAATTAAGAAAGTGCATTTAGCGTAGTTAATACATAGTAGTGCAGAAAGTAAAAATATTTTAAAAAATGAAGTGATCGAACAACCACTTTACACACGGGTGCGCACACACAAAATCGAAACCCAGAAGGTAGACCCTACTACCCCTATGTATTTTGGGGCTCTGAAACAGATATTGACTATAAAAAAATTAATTATACAATTTTGAGATTTCTTTTTTCATTAAAATTTTAAATATATGTATATTCTCAGGTATTTTGGTGAGCTGAAACCGAATATAACTATAAAAACTTATTTGAACCACCCAACCACCCCTTAGCACCCCCTTGCAACCCCCATTGGGGGTTGAAATTTCGCTTCTTCTGAAAATTTAAAATGTGTGTATATTTTCGGATATTTCGGTGCGCTGAAGCTGAATATGACGATAGAAAATGATGCCGATTACCCGCTAGCACCCCTTAAAATCCCCAGAGGACGGGAACTGAACTTAATACTCGTTATGAAAATTGATAATATTATGAAATCAGTTTTTATTGTTATATTCGGTTTCAGCTCTTCATATCTTCAGCTCAATATACCCCTTCACATCACGGTGGGTCTTATATGACCCAAACTGGCTTTTGTCTGATAAATCTATAATGGACGATATTTACACAACGGGAATTTTTCCTCGTAGTATTCAAAGCATAAGGAAAAGGTAGTTTGCAAATTTTCAGGTAAATCTCATCACACAAATATGCAATTAAGTATTTTTTAATTCACTGAGCATAACCCGCTGATTTTTGTGAATACGCATTTGTGCGTAACTTATTTGTCCTGTTAGAGTGTATCAATTGTGTTACAAATATTTTTATCAGTTTGGTACAATGTAAAATACGGAATTATTGACATTTTACTTAATTTTTTAAAGTCACATATTTATTATTTGATAAAAATGGTTTGTTCCTTCTGAGACCCATTGTCCAATTTCTCTCTTTCATCAATTCCAAAAAGCGCAACAATAGTCAGTTCAGGAGATATTTCTCATGCAGCGTTGAGAGAGCGATGTTTATGGTTATGAGTTCATTTTCTCAATTACAAGTGTAAATCATTATTATTTATGTGTTATTACTCGTGTACGTGTTCTTTTGAATTGTGTAAATATATCTGATCGGGTGACAGAAGCTGAAATATCGGCAGAGTTGGACATTGCTCCAGCAATACCAATAGGTGAAGGTGAAGATTCAGATTTTGATAATGCGAAAGAAAGACAATATCATTTATGAATTGAGTGTTGTTGCTGAAACAGTCATATTTTGGCAAACCTGTACGAGCAAGCAGCCTATGTATCTGAGGAACCAGATTAATTCTCTCCTAAGGATACTAACCTAGAGCCGGTGGTTGAGACTATAACAAGTGAAACAAATGTGAAACCAACAGTTCCATTCCGTTTCAATCACAAGCAATTACATTTACTAGGCAACTAAGTGTCAGTCCATGACTATGGAACAAGGGGTGTGAAGCGAAAGCTTTCCATCCTCATATCGTCGCCTCCCTCATCCCAGGTAAGGCCTACTCCTTCTCAGTCCAGATACCATAAAATTTAGAAATGTCAAATGGAAACAGACTTCCCTGCTAATAACTGAAGAAGAAATTGTTTTCACTGGCTCATGTTTTTCACTTGAGGAAAATCTACAGTTAGAATCTTCTTAGTAATTTTTTAAATTTTTTTCTTCGCTGAAGAGTTGTTTGAAAAGATATGCAATGAAACTCACAAATATAGTGTTCAACTAGATCCAAAAAAAAAACTTTTTCCATTACTAATATAGAACTGAGAAAATTTCTTGTAGTACCATACTGTTATTTGTGCATGTGCCATATGCTATAAATTACTGGAATGAAACTATAGGTAATATAATCATAATTGAGGCAATGGCTGTAACACGTTTTGAAATGATAAGAAAATATCTTCAATTCAATGATAACGAGCTCGTTGTGCCAAATGGAGAAATTTGACATGACGTAGGTTGCATAAAATTCAATCTATTTTATTTTGTGAGAATGAAACGTATTGTGAAATAAGGTTTAGTAAAACAAATCATAGTGAGATTATTATTATTTGATTTTCCAAAATTTTCCGAAAAAATCCAGAACTTCCAATATTACAATGTTGATATTATTTTATAATTTATTGCTTGATTTTATATTCTAAATGACGAATAATTGAACAAATATAAGAATAGAATGGCATAGCCATGGAGCAAAAACAGATGTCTTGCCCTGTTTTCTAAGACGCGCAAGTGGACGCTGTTCCTCGTGAGACCCATACCGATTTTTGGTCTACAAAAACCAAAATTTGTAAGTTAGATTTAAAAAACTATTTTTCCCGTGTATTACTAAGTTTTTTTTATGGCTTGTATTAAATTTATAACAATAAAAAAATTATACAGTGAAGGGAATACTTAGTATTGAAAAATCACGTTTACTCAAATTGATATATGCAGCGCTAGTGTCGCCAGGACAAGAACATAAAGCATATTAAACTCAGATCCTACTTTGTTATAATTAAAGAAAAGTTAGAAGCTAAAATATACATAATGTAAAAATACTTATTTATTGTTTTGTTCCGATAATTACGTATAATCGAATTGACACGTGGAATGCCAGTGTCACCAATACAAAAAAATATTATCTAATTAAGAGAGAATTTTTAAAGAAATCGAGGTTCCAAGAAAAAAGTTATTTTAAAATGCTCATTTATTATTTTGTGAAATATCACATATATTCAAACTGATACATGGAGCGCTTGAGTCGGGAATACAAAAAATTAAAATTCTTATTAAATTTATACATTCTCGTTTTACATAATTCAAGATCATTTCATCGCTCTCAAACAAAAAAAAATAATTTGAAAAAATTATTCAAAATTAGTTTTGGAGAAAAGGGAAGGAATAAACACGTGGAGGGCTAGCGTCAGAAAGGGAAAAAATAAATATTATGTAATTCATAAATCTTATGTTGTAATATTTTAATATCAGTTAATGGTTCATTAAGTACATGATTTGAAAAAACTTATGTATGGTTTAAATAAGCCTTATTATTAGTCTTGAAAAATCTCGTACAGTTAAATTGAAATGTTCAACGCTAATGTCGCCAACACAAAATCATGATGAAGTATAATAAATTTATAGATTCTACTTCGTTAAAATTAAATAATAATTCATGGCTGAAAAAGAGATGATTTATAAGGACCATTTTATAGCTTGGTACTAAAAAATTACGTATACTCGAATTGCCACGTGCAGCGCTAGTGTTGCCAATACAAAATCATAATAGAACATACTACAATCCTTGATTTTACTTTCATAGAATTATGGAGCAATTCGACGATCAAATCAATATGATTTGATAGTACATGATTATTATTTTGTTCCTAATAAATGGAGCGCTAGTTATACTGACAAAAAAGAAGAAAACCTTATTAAATTTTTTGTGTCTACAGTCTTATACTATGGGCTCTAATGACCTCGATGTTGACGAGCCCTAAAGCCCCACCAAAAAAAAAAAAATAAATACAGTCTTACAACTCAAGATCCATTTGCTGTTCCAGAAAAAAATTGACATTAAAATACTCATATTTAGTTTCGTATATGAAACTTACTTATACTCGAATTGGCACGTTGAGCGCTAGCGTCGCTAAGAAAAAACCATATTAAATTCATAGTTTCCACTTTGTCATTTTTAAAAATCTTAAGAAATAAATGATTTTTAAATAGTTACTTATAGTTCCGTACGGAAATATCAAGTAAACTAGAATTGACACGTTGAGCACTAGTGTCGCTAATGAATAAAAATAATAAATCATTAAATTGATAGATTCTACTGTCTTATAATTCAATATTAATTCAAGGCCACTAAAAATGAGTTACAAATATTATATAATAGTATCGTATTGAAAATCGCGTATAATCGAATTGTGACGTAGAGCTAGTGTCGCCTAATTAAAAAA
>NNCF01126794.1:758033-819264 GCA_002313205.1 Laupala kohalensis
TATAATAATTTGTTTTAAAAAATCACAGAAAAGAATTGTCAACTAGAGCGCCAATATATAAAGATATTTCAAAAAATAATTAATAGATTCTACTTTGTTATAATTTAAGATTAAGACTCTAAAAATTTATTTTAAAATACGTATTGATACTTTCGTATGAAAACATGACGTACATTTGAATTGACACATGTAGCGCTTGTGTCGCAAGAAAAATAAACTTTCATTAAATTAATATAGTGTTTTTTGCTACACTAAATGTTCATTTGAAAGGTTAGCATCTCCGATGTCCTATGGAAGTCGTGAGGGCAACTGATTGACACTCAGTCGTACCCATCACACCAATGAGGTAAATCAACAAGGTACCTCGCCTCAAATGACGTCTCCAATGACGTAGANTCAGTTCGCAACTATAGAGGTAACAATTTTTGGATGAGCCAATGACGGTCTTCCGCTACAAGTGTGTTGTATGATTTGTCCTATTTCTTGTGCCAAGTGTATTCGAAATTTGTTAGCAAAAGACTATTGGCTAATGGCACAAGCTCCCTCATTATAGTAGTAGCAGTGTGGTTATAACTGAGTGAACGTCGATGTTTATAAACAATTCTGCTGTTTAATGAGCCTACAGCTCGTACGATGTTGTTGAACTTACAAACTCCATTCTCTATTGTAAAAGAAAAATCACATTTGTAAAGCCAGTGTTAATTTAAGATTTTATAATGTGTTGTAGTGAAGTTGCATGCTTTGTTGTTGTTGTTTTTTGTTTTGTTTTGTTTTTGGGGGGGGGGAATGCTAACGGGAAATTATTTGAGGAAGTAGCAATCATGTTTTCTGAAATTATGTCAAATTTTAATGAATAATTTGTTTCCTTCGAGAAGGATTTGAGTATGTGTCACGCAAATGAAAAGGCCGAATCCATTACCCTATTTCTATTAAGTCTTAATGACATCTAGGCATCAATCATCGCTCCGCCGATAGGCCAGGTAAGGGATTGTCATTCGCCGACCGGGGATTATTCTACGACATAGGTTGGTAATGGTAGTATGAAACTTCTATATTTTTATCTAAATCTGGTACCCCTGAGCTAGCTACGAATATCCAAATTTAATTATGTTAAAAAGGACGCTATAATGTGCGGTTTTGTTTCTTTTGTTCGTATTTTCCCCCAACCATTAAATATGTTACAATTGGTGTTACAATGTGCGGTCATTTTTCGCTTATCAATTATATTACTATACATTCGCAAGATCCGTCATTGCTGGAGCTACTATGAACTGAAATTTTGTACGGAAATATTGACGGTGTGAAGTGAAAATTATATGTTGAAGGATTGATAATATCCTTGTCGACAATATACTATAATGAGCATGAGCTAGGAATCGTTCCTGAGATTACCCATGTCCTTAGTGGACAACCCTAGCACCCTCGACGCAGGCAAAT
This sequence comes from Laupala kohalensis, assembly GCA_002313205.1. Taxonomy (NCBI): domain Eukaryota; kingdom Metazoa; phylum Arthropoda; class Insecta; order Orthoptera; family Trigonidiidae; genus Laupala; species Laupala kohalensis. Next base: position 759,471 of record NNCF01126794.1, read on the forward strand.
CTCCGCAGCTGCATCGTTTACTTGCCTCGCGGATGAGTCACTCGAAGCCTTGCAGTATCGTTCGCTGTAATCGATTCAATCGCTTACTCTGTTGACCGTGTGACCGCGTGCTGCGTCGGCTGTGTAAGTGAGTCGATTACTCAGTTGGTGAGGCAATTGCTTTGTTTTTTACTTTTATCAATTCACTGTCCGAGGCGGGATAAGGAGACCGGGATGTTAATGTCAAGACGCCCAATTGTGCGAACGAAATTATTCAAACGGTTTGTTAACTTTTCCTGGTTGCTTTTTAAGAAGTAGCTCGTGGTGTAAGTTTTTTGGTACTCGCTTACTATGAACACCTGAGTAAACTGAAGACCCACCCCAGATTCACACGGAAGTGTTCATTATTATATTGCTGTTTAAATTAGAGGAGGCAAAAATATCTCCCATATTTCTTCATAAACTATACTGAGCCTGTTCTATTACAAAAATGAGTGAAGGAATTAATATCCCTGCAGCTGTAAAAACTACCAATAATTTGAATACGTCAAATAATAAGCTCCATATCACGAATTATCAAAGTGAAAGTTGCATTTTGATGTCTTTATATGTTCAGATGATATTTGAGGTGTACGTTCTTATTGACTCACTTGGTATAGTGTATTTTCCTCGCACAAATAGTACTTCTGATATTTGAACGACACAGCCAACGTCTAAAATGTTCTTTGTTAATAGTCCAATCATTGACCGACGCCGTGCCCACGTTTCAGGCTTCTCGGACGATAGGGAACTGAGAGCTCTCAGCATACGCACTGAAAACTGAACGCATGTTGTACAAACATATTTTATGTTTTCTTTTATTGAAAATTTCTGTTTTAGCATTTTTGTTTGTTTGTCTGTTAGTAATTATCATGATGTCACTGTAACATCTCACCTCAACCCTGATGTGATGTATTGTTTCTTCTGGTAGAAGCGGAATCCAAATACTTAGCAAATGTCAATGGTAGTTTTCTCGCTGCCACCAGCTCGGTTTCCCGAGCAACCAAACTCACGAGTAATAATAATAAATAAGGGTTTATTATAAATTACATGAAATCTGAATTGGTTACAAACACAAACTCCCAAAATCATCTATACATGAAATGATCTTTGACTAGAAAAATAATGCTGTATAAAATATAGCTGAAGACAACTAACTTTTATAAACCCTCAGGTTATCAGTTCTTTCGAAAAGAAAAGTTGTTTTCACCCAACAACTAACTGAAACTAGTTACGCCTCTCGCACCTAGTACTGAATACATTAAGTCTACCGCAGCAGCCTTAACAAAACAAACTAGTCTCCATGACCAAAACATAGTACAGACACTAAACAGCGCTGACGGATCTCTATACGTTCCTTTGTACAGAATGAATCCCCGAGAGGGTGCACACCTCTCAATATATCTTGTTTCAGACGTCACGTGATCAGCGAATGACCACGCTTTCGCCACCCCCGTGCCGGCATTTTCTAGGAATGCAGCGGACGCGCCGTAGAGGACGCATCGCTATACGCGTCACCCCGGCGCTTCGCAAACACCTGTGTAGCTCCTTTCTTTTCTTCGTGGAATTAGTCTTTGAATACATTGGTACAAACTTTCCTTAAGATGAAAAGGGTTTATTTAAAAACAATGCCTCCACACGAAAAACTCGTCGCACGTCCGTCTTAGCGCGGGCCGGCCACTTATTGTTCTATGCTTAACAGCATCCTGCTTAGAAAACTCAAAGCGCTATTAATATTGTGCAAGTTGCTGGCGTGTCCTGGCGCCGACGTTACAGTCACCTTCTGACTCATTCCTTTGTAGCAATAACACTTTTCCGTACGATTCAATTCTAAACGAGACAGGAAATCACACCCTCATTCACTGGATAAATCATTAAAAAAGCAGCAAAGACTGGTTCTTTGTGAAGGCTTTACACGAGTCAAAACAAAAATTCACTGTACTTATTGTAAACACGGTGGAAGTACTTTTACTATTTCCTCCCGCAAAATTTTAACTAACTGTAAGCTATATTAAAATAGGATTTTAGAATCCTAAGTATGTCGCACTGCTTTTACTTGACGCAAATATTTGTGTCACATGAAGAGACATGCCAAATATTTATGATTAAACAAGATTACTAATATTACCATTAATTAGTATAATTTATTGAGAATAGGCGTTTTAACAAAAGACCTAAACGCAAGTATGTTCCTTATTCATGTTAATATTTTTTTTAAAGGTAAAAAATCTTAATTATAAAAAGAGTGCTAATGCATGTAGTGTTATTCGCCTATAATTTCTTCGGAATATTACAAAATTGGCATTGTTGTTAAGACCATAGTTTTCATTTGAAAAAAGTAGTTCAACGCGTCGACGACGAGATGAAATCTCACGGTTTGTGTTCGTCAAGGATTGGAGTAAATGGCTACATGCGTTGGCAGTCGCCTTAGTTAATAGCAGGGGGCGGTCCGACGATTAAATAGGCCTGGGGCAGAATTTCATCCTTAATGCAACATTAAATATATTTCATTCGTAACCACAAAATGGGAAAAAGCAGACATGGGATTAGAGGCGGTTTCGGGTCGGCAAATGCCGTATGAATAATATTTCTTCCACATCATATTCATATTCTTCATAAAAATTGAAGGTTTTTTTTGTCTGAGAATAATTTAGACATTTTGGAAAGCCTGAATATTTTATCGCACAAATAAACTGCGGTCAGAAAATATTTTAATTACAACAAATTAAAGAAAAATTTGAATGTTCATAGACATTATTTCATCAAATGAAATGTACCAAGAACATTGACAAAAAAATTGAAGTATTTTTGTAAACCAAAATTTCAAAGTACCTTTTCCAAAGCGTTCGATATACTCAAACGTTTTTCACCAAGCCAATGAGCACAATATCTGGAGGACATTACTTTCAAATTTGAGAATTTTTTAGAAAACATGCAGTAGAAACACTACTCACAGACCTTCTGCTCTCATACTATTAAGTATGGAAGAAGATAAATAAAACTGACATGGAGAAAAATACTGAATTTCATACCAAATGCAATATATATTTGCACTTTACATAACAAGGTAAATATCAATAAAATGTGAGACGGTTACTATCAAATTTCTTGTTATAAATCAATTGACGAATGTTGGCGAGTTCGTCAAAGACTTTTGGGAACTTTGTGTTATAATGTAGGGCTAACGTATGACAGTGTAATTCGAAATATAAGTCAGTAAATAATTATATTTTAAGTTATGCGTCCGATGTGTGGCGATATCTCCCCACCTCTATGGAAATGCTAAAATCCCTCCACAGGTTAAATCTAAAAAACACTTTTTCTGCGACGTATGTATGGGTGATAGCAGAATTCACCGAGTCTTCTTCTGATATAATAACGTTCTGTCATTATTGGATAAAATTCATACTTAAATTCATCGACTTTTGTACTTAATTTCATTTTAAAATGTCAATTCTCGTATCTGAATTCGGTTTTATATATTATTTTCACAAAACTCCCTAGTCCTTTGGCTGTTGGTGAATCGAGAAATAAGTTACCTGAAAATTGTAATTTGTCATAAATATATGATTGACAATGAAATTCTTATCAAATAATTGCGCGTAAAATGCATAGGGCTCTAATGACCTAGATGTTGGCGAACCCTAAAGCCCCAATAAAAAATGCATAGAACAATTTTTGGTTCTTAACGAATTTACCGTGATTTATAACAAATGTTGTAAAATTGTCCAAAACGTAATTTAGAAACGTCTTACGTTTAATTTTTGTTGAATATGGAATATCAATATCCCATCCTTTTTTTCCCCCTATATTTAACACCTTATGAGAAAACCGTTTTCTTTTGCTCCAACTCCAGAAGCGTTACTTAGGGCGGAGAAGTCTGCGGTAAGAAATGCTGCATTCCTACCGCTGTTCTCTATAATTTAGATCGGTTTATAGTGCTCTTTTTTTATAAATATAAAATTCTTGACACTGATTAATGTTATATCTGCCTAGATGACCGACCTCTACTTATTATGTTTATATCCCCAACCGCAAGAATCTTCATGGTCGGCAAATCCGACAATTATTCTGTGGGTATTATTTTCTACGTTGCTCTAAAAACTCGCGTTCTTCGACTATGTAAATGCTGTGGACCGAGTGAAAGCAGGCAAGGGAGCGGTATGCGTTGCACTATGCCAGCTGGAACGCACGCTAATCGGCTTGCGGAAGTGGGTGTTACTGAGCCGGCTTGGGGGACAGGGCTTGGAGGGGACAAGGCCGCCGAGCTCCGCCGCGGCCAGGCGGCCACTGAGCCACAACGGGGTTTCTGCGGATCCATGGCCTGCGAGGAATCTGGAAATAGCGCTTGCGGCAGGTCAGGGAAAGAAAGTCGGTGAAGGAATTAGGCAGACACGCGAAAGACGGAGCGGAGAGTGAAGACGAGTCGAGGGGAGGACATGGGTTCATGATCCTTTCTCGAAGTCCTGTGGAAAAACAAACATACGTGAAAGTCAAATAAAAGGAAACAAATTTTGCTCTTAATGTTCAAATTGAGTACGGTGGAACTCCAATTATCCAAACTTCAGTCAATCGAATTGCCAATTATCCGGATGGATGAGAGAAAAAGGTTGTTGAATTTTTCATAACTGTACATTCAACTATTGTTTTTACTGTACTGAGCTAACGGTAAACACTACACGTATTATACCATTAATTCGTTCTTTGCAACTGTATATTACAATCTAGTTTGTTTTTCCTCAACATTATATTTTTTAATAATTTTGTCTTAAAAATGACATTTTTGCAAGATATCCAATTATCCGGAGATTTGATTATCCGGACAAGGTCCGATCCCGATTGATCCGGATAAATGGAATTCTATTCTAATAATATCTGAACGTGTAAATAAACGTTTCATCAAAATCATGGACGAATGAGGTACCCGCCCAACGCAAAATTTCCCCTCTTCAACCATTTTCACCAACGCAATATTTTCCCTTTATGAGCAAAATAATAAAGTGCACACTGAGAGAACAGGTTTGGAAGAGAGATCCAAACCCCGAGGAAGGAGAGGACTTCTCCAAACCTTTGGATATGACATTCCAAATTGTGGATGAGACATCCCAACCTTTAAATCTGACATCCGATCCTTATATTATCTTAACTATAAGGGTAGGATGTCATATCCAAAGATTTGGAGAAATCATTTCCCTCCTTTGGATTCGGATCTCACATTCAAACCTAAAGTTCTCACATCCACAGTCTTTTCTCAGTTCACGAATGCAACCCAATATATTTCCCCTCTCCAATATCTTCGTCCAAAATATGTGGTTAGTTGGATTCGTCCCGTACGTTAATTACCCCTCTAATAATTTTTTTTCGAGAATATCGTTAAACAGCTCCTCAACAATTCGGCTTCCAAACAAAGCTCACCCCTCCACATCAACTACTTGCATCTATCCGAATAAATTATTTCAGTATTTAAACAAGAACATCATCTACATGTTAATTACGAATCTCTGGAGTTCGATCGTACTTCGTTGACTCTATGGCCTTATCTATAAATTTCGACAACTCAGGACTCCTATTGAATATCGTTAGTTCACTATCCGATACAACGTTCATGGATAAAATTAATGCATTCTATTCGAACTAATTGAAGCATGATTACCATAGGTTCCCCTCGTTGTCCAATGCTCTCCGATACATATGGTGCGGATTTACCATCCCATATCCGCAGTCATATTCCACCAGTCGGAGGAACTACCTTGTTGACATACCTCGTCTCTTGGTTCCAGTTCGCTAATAGACCGTATTGGATACTCAGCTGAAGAAACAATCACACATTGATTGATATGATCAGAACTTAAGACATTGTTATAAAGCAATAAAATCAGATCGATAAAGAAATAGCCAACCGGCAGATTTTCTGGGTCGGTTCGAACGTTTTGAGTGCTCTCCTTAGTCTGCCTCTTGGCTAGGTTTCAGTTGAAGTAAGTGTATCATTCAAAGTTCTAGTTCTTGCTCTAGCATGAGCTTGCGACCTTGCAGTCGCCGTCACAGCCAAGCATGCTCTCCGCTGCCAGCGTCACAACCAACGACGCTGTGCGCGAGCCACCGTCCTCTGTCTTAGGCTGGTATTACACGGTCATATTTCTATGTCCTATCTATAATCAAAGATATGATGAAAGATGATCAAACGTTCCCTCAACAAAAATCTGCCATAAATATATGATCATAGATGAACTATAATCAAAGCTTGGGCATTAGACGGTCATATTTTTGATCATAGATATATGACATAGAAATATGACCGTGTAATACCGTTCTTACCTCAGACACGTAGTCCGCTGTCAGTCTTCAATACCTCGGTAGACACCGAACTATCTATTTTGTGTTCGCTCTGGTGCGATCGATCAGACTGAGTAGATATTCTACAAGGGCGCGGCACAACAACTCTCCCCTCGTGACGCACGATGTGAGACATCATGGCGCACACTGGGATTCTAGCTGAACAAAACTATCAGATACAATTACATAGCATGATAAATTAAATGGCGTTTCTATGTTGCTCATTGCTTTATTGGTATAAAGCTTTTTCGGCTGCATAGCAACCATCGTCAGTAACATACACTGAGTATTGAGGAATATTTTTGGCGAATGGTTGCTATGCAGCCGAAAAAGCTTTATACTAATAAAACAATGAGCAACATAGAAGCGCCATTTAATTTATCATGCTTTGATAATGTTGCTATATTACCAAGTACAATTACATAGACTAAATTTAGGTTAATTGGAGATCGCAAGGCTTAATTGCACATCAGATATGTGAAATAAAAATATCAAAATTAGAGATTGAATTCCGGGGATTTAAACACACAAATCTTTATTCAAATATAGAAGAATCGTGGATAGCGGAATAAATATGAAGTCTGTCGTAGACTGTGAAATTGCTTTTTATGCAAATCTATAGTTTTATTCCGAGCATGATGAAATTTTGCAGATTTGACCTTCAAATCAAGGAGAAGAACGCTATATAAATGATATTTTAAAAATTCACCCCATCCCCTATTTTCCTCCCCTTGATACATAATTTTAGTAATTATAGATAAAATTTTACTCTTGACGTTCAAAATAAAGAGGAAAATTAGTCTGTAAGGTTGTTTAAGTTCACATTTATCCCTCATGGAGATATCACCCCTATAAGTGGCGTGGGAAGGGGATGGTATTTAAAAATAATGATGTAATGGTTTTTGGGACCGATGAGAAAAATAGTAATACTCCCGGCACCGTTCCAGTAAAAATTCATTTCCGGTGGGGGTATGACATACGTAGCACCGCTCGAAGTGGGAAAAGTAGGTGATGTATAAAAATACTGTATAGAAAATGACAAATACGAGTTTGGTTCTTTGAGAGGAACACTGTTATTTATGTGCAACCAATTTACTTTCTCATACTACAGCGGCTTATTGAGCTTCAATTACGTAAATACACAGTGGAAAAGCATAAAAATTATACAGAATGAAAATTGAGTAATGAAACATTTGCAATTCTAATGATACCATTAATCTTATTTTACATTGTTAATACAAAAATACGGAAATTTATGGATGATTTGTTAATTTAAGTTATTTGTCTACGTTTTCAGAAGAATTTATTCATAATATCCTTATTTTATTCTCGTGATTGTAAGTTATTTGCATGTACAACGCATTATGGTTCATTAGTATCGCCTTGTCTCTAGTTTTCCCTCTCCTCTTAAGTCATTGAACATTATATTTCAGAGGATGGTTCATGGTCTTTTGTACTTTTGTCCAGCTAGAATCGCATTCTATTCCAGTGTGCGGCGTAACCAGTTTTTGACAGCTAAAATGTATTATGATATCAAATCAGTTTCTTTTAATTAAATCACTATCGTATGCTACGATATACCTTTATTCAAAATTTAACTATCTTTTATTCAAGTCCTGCCCGTCCGTACATCCCCGAAAATCTTTCTGTCCTCCTGAACTCGTCGGAAACCTGGATCAAAGGAAGGAAATTACTTCAAAACCCTTCCAAATTATCTACATTTTTATCTTAGCTAACCAGCCTACCCCGTTTCTGTGCTTAAACTATTCCAGAATCCCTGTCACCACCGCACTCCTCGATTGTACCTCAATACACGTCTCAAGTGAAAAGATCATTTGTACACAAAAAGAAAAGAGCTCTGCAGTATATGGTACATCGCTGCTCCTGCTTATATTGTAAAATCCCAAAACAATTGCATTGATCAGCAAACTAGAGCTCTGTGCTGTATTAGAAATAACTTCCTCCACAAAGATTTTAAAATTTTTTCCCTCAGGACTTCATTCGTAGTAGTTCAAATGATTTATCCTTTCACTCTCAGGCGTTCCTTTCTACCAAACAGCCGAAAGAACCGGTAAGAGAAGTGATGTAGTATTTTTCTGCAAATTGTAAGAATTGTGTGTATTAAAAAAAGATGGAATCATTGGGCAAAATGCCTGACCATCGCCAGTACCCGTGCGTTTTAATCAAAATACGTAGGCTAAATTTTCGGCAATCAATATGAGCGAGAATGTCGAGAAAAAGAGGAGCGTCTAGTATATTAAAACTCCTGTCATGCCCTGGTTTTTGGCAAGGGAGAAAGTAAATTAAGAAATCAACGTGATTTTTCGATTTGGACCATTGTAAGAAGTATTGTAGAGGAGAAGAGTTAAGTATATTTTCAATTATACTCGTACGTACAAACATGTTCCCATTGACACCGTGTTCCGTTGTTGATGCATTAAAAGAATAGTATCAACAGAATATGTAATTGCCTTAATACTGGCAAGTGTTTACTTTTAATAAGTTAAAAAATATTATTACGCAGTTTGACTTACAAAAAAATAATGTAAAATACCGATTATCAGTCAGCGATGGATGATATATCACTTATCGATATGTGCCCAGTTTCGATAGAAATATTGATGTATTTCTGATACAAAATTGCCTAGCATCACATGGAACATTCGAAGTCTGTTGATAATCCTAAGGACCAAAAATACCACGACTGAAGCAGTGCTGCCCAGGAACGAACTGATCAACCAGACGTATGAAATTTGAAATCGCTTTCAACGAGGCAGCTACAGTAAACAAAACTGAAAGTGGTTAAAAATTAAATAATGATTATTGAATCTCAAGCAATAAATATACATTGGATTGAAAATGTGGTACAACTGCAAAAACAAACTAATATAACAGAGTTCTTTTTTTAAAAAAAATGTTATGAATCATGTACAATTTTTGGATTACGCTCACATTGCAGCAGTCAGAAAAAAAAGATTGACTGCATGAAGCAACTTTTTCGCATTGTATTTCCCCTCAAGTTCCAGCTATTTTGTATTAAAGGGGAAGGGGTTATTTCCCTCCTACTGACTTTTTCCCCCAATTTCTACACCTTACGTTCATTGGCGACCTGGGAAAAATAATTCCACCTCTCGTGACTGTCAATAATAATTGTAAGAATGAAGTATTATTTTCAATTAAATTGGCAAACAATTTTTCATGGAAGATAGGTTTATCATTATAATAAGGCAATCTAGAAATCTTTACCTTAAGAAAAATAAGTTAGACAAGTTTGTATTAGGTTAATTGATATTATAGTGTATAAAGTATATCAGAATTAAATACGAAATTACAATAACTATGAGGACGTCTTAAGAACTCCTCTCAATATCGTGAAATTTCCTTGACAAATGTACTGTATTGAAATGTGAAAAGACGCGCTTCAAAATCCCCCCCCCTTCTACATTTTCTTTAATTCGAACATGGACATCCGCGACTGACTTACTACGTGAACCAGACGCTGCACGGCGGCTGCACGGCAGGCAGACGTCGGCGAAGCGAAGGGCTGCCGGCGATGAACTGCCACTGGCGGCTGCCTCTGGACCGCGTGGTCGTCCCTGGACAGCGGTCCCGACGACGCCTCATTCCCGCTCGCTTGCCAACGCCTCCCACGCACTATCGCGCTGTCGAAGCCGGATATTGCGCGCACTTAACCGCCGCCGCGGCCGAAAAGACCTCCTCCCCATCTCCACGCCCCACCAATCTCCGCAAATCTCTCCCCGCTCCCCGCTGCTGCGTCAGGCTTCCGCCCTTCAGGGATCCCGCTCGCATTGTGCGGATCTGCGTGTTCCCAGCCGCTTCAGTGTCGTACGAAGAATAGAGGGCACAGGGGGGGGGGGGTGCACATACTTAGTGTAAAGTATATCGTTTGACTTCTGCGTCTTCTGAATATCAATACTATAAAACACACGACCATACATTTTTGCACACAATTTAATTTCGGATACAAATTAAGACAAATTCAATGCTTGTCACAAGTTAGAAATCATTTTATGAAAAACCAAATTAAGATGTAAATAAAAATCTACGTTTCGTCTCTAATGCGAGACTTCAATCTGGTGTGCCAGTTCATTGTTAGCGAGTGACTGAACCAAATTAGTTCATCTGAATAAGGAAGAAAGCGAGAGACGTTACTTAACTCTGAGCACTAACTGATATTTACATTTTAATTTGTTTTTTTTATAAATTGTTTTTTAAATTATGACATGCTGTGATCTTTTCTTAATTTTTATCTAAAATTAAATTGTCTGCAAAAAAACTCAGGTCGTGTGTTTTATAGTATTACTTGTTGTTAATACGTAAACTGCTATAAATCCCCTTCTCGCCATACATTGAGCCTGAGATTGTAAGCCCTCCCCGATATTATTATAAATTGAGGTTGGTAACCCGCTGAGTTTTATTATATTTTTTTGTAGATTAAAACTGCATTTCTTGAGGTGCGATTTCAAAATGTTTCTTTTTGGCATGGGGTGCGCAGATAACGTCACCTTTAACCGACTTACGTCATCTTCAAATCGTGTACCCAAGATTAAAACTTGCAGTGAGTTCACTTGCACGTAGAATGTTCCAGTAGAAGATAATTTATAATTAAGGATCACTTAAATTTAGAAAAAATAATTTTTTCTTTGATTCAAAATATTTGGCAGTGGAAGAATTCCTCTCGGTTTTCTCCTCAAATTATGTGTAAGTTTCTTCATAAACGTAGTAATCAATGCTATTTAAAGAAAATATACCCACTAATGCTGGGATCTTATACATGAAACTTTTCTTTCTCGATTGTTGTTTCAAGAGAAGTACTTCGCACTCAAGTCCACGAGATGGTTATAAAAATTGAGAGAATTGAATTTCATTATAGTCTGAATCCTTCTGTAAAGAAGGATGATTGATGCATCCCTGAAATGACTCAAAGTATAAACAATTCAACAAGTAGCGGAAAATGATTTTTCATCCACCATTGCTTATACTTTTTGTCACCATTAATTTTTGAAATATTTTCCAAACGCCTTGAGTAGTTACTTCTTCATTTTTAAGCTCAAGTGTAGATTACACAAATCACGTATCGATATGGTTACATCTCCGAATGAGAGTAAACTGTATTTAAATCACTTATTTGCAGGAATTGAAAAGAAAACTATTTAATGCGTGTCTTTCTTTGTTTTGTTTTGAAATCCATATTAGTGAGATATTGAATTTCCTGCCACTTAGTGGGCAATGCAGAAAGAAAACCAAGTTCATAGTTTTTCAAATATTTCTTGAAAACATGTTTAAAAGGAGCCAGTATACATTTCATTTTGTTCGGAACATGCTAAGAAAACCCCATAAGAAAACCTCGTCTAGTTCCGACGAGAAGAGTTTCAACTCACGCTTTGTCGCTCAGTGACATCGTGGAGACTACCTAGACCACAGCTGATGGTATCCTTTTGTTTCATTCAGCTGTCTCTGCTTCGTTCGTGAAAAAGATCAGAGGCTGGCAATATGACTTCAAGATGTAAAAGCGGTTCCAGACATTCGTCATACAGCGAATTCCGAATGACGAGAATCGCTCACCAATGCTCGCCATTGCTCGGTTTCCTTTGAGGCGACCACCGGTATTCGTGACGCGGCCAAGAGCAAGCAACCCATCCACACTATTCGCTATTCGGCAAGCGGTCGCTCGGGATTCGCCAAATGACTTAATAGGCAGCCGCAGCGACAATTGAAAAGATACCTAGACAGCTGTCGGTTTCGCGAGGTCTCGGATAGGTGGTCCATTGGCGCAGTCTACAAGCAAATGTGGGAAAAGGGAGGTAGTTATATAGTAATGCCAGACAGTGAAATGTTCGCGGAAATATAATAGTGCCGTTCTTATTCTCTCTGTCAACGCAAGTCGCGCCCATCCTGACCAGGTTGAGTTTACTTGTTCCTCATTGTAAACTTTTTGGTAAATAAATAAAATAAATGACACATCGATAACGCAATAATTCTTATATCCGTACTGAGCTCATTAATGCAGAAGGTGTCTACTTTGATTGCCATGGTTATTTTTGACATTTTCCATGAATTCACTCTTTCAAAGCTTGTTTGGTACTGTTGAACTAATTATATCAAAAATTTCAATAGATATTTGGAAAAGCTTCTGCAAAATCGACACAAAATGCGTCAAATGAATAATTTGTTTACATTTTGAAAAAAAAAGAAAGAACCCAGCAACAATAGGTTATTAGATTGATCTATCAATTTAGAATGATGAATTGATGGATATTAGTAATTCAATGCAAATAATCGATTACCGATAACTCAATATATATTTGACAATCGCCCATCCTAGTGCAAGTGGTCCCGAGAACCGAGGTTTGTGCACTCCTGCTGGACGGGAACAGGCGTTCCACAGAGTAAGGTGTCATGCTAATTGTGGGAGTGAAGTGGGATGGTTAGGGATGAGCCGAGGGGAGTAATTAGCCGAGCGCCACGAACCTCTGTAGTGTGAATTTGTGAGAATCCTCTCCAAGTTGTTAAGGAGTCCTTTCGAGTGCATGCTACTGGAACTTTTCACATTGGAGCTTCTCAGTATTTAAGATGAAGCACCAAAAGGGGATAAAATAATAATTTATGGGCATAAAGAATTGGAAAATGACGAAACACCAGGAAAATTGAATTTTAAAAAGAAAATATTTTTGTAATTTAAGTAAAATTTTAAATAGTGTAAATATTCTTGTTTACTGTATCGGGATGGTGAGATTTTATTGTTCTACAATCACCTACGGTAAATCAGTTTTATTTCGTATATCTCATGAAATAAAAATGATTATACGGCTGTTATCAGGAATACAGAGAACAAAAGAAAAAATACAAAGAGTAAGGTGAAATGAATTGTAAAATAATCTGATCACACAAAGTAGCAAAAGGTAACAAAATTGATGGAAAATGATTATTAGGACGAATAGTTATTGATGTATTCAAATGAAGAAATTAGCTAAAGAATGGAGCATTTTAAAACCAATGCATTATCGAATTGAGATAATTACATTAATAAAATGCATTCAATGCTTTGCATTAAAAAAATAAATCAAGGTTGATGTTGCGAGCATAGCAAGCAAGGTGTGGCGCATTACATATTTTAATAATGCGTACAAACGACCTGGATTTCTATATTTAATTTAAGATTGCACATAATGTGCAGGAAAATACATATATGGTCCCAAAATAGTAGTTCCTTTCAATTTATGGTCCACTTCTGTTAACCTAGAGTACACCAATGTTGAAAGATTCTTTATCCGTACACGATATCTCAGTATATCGATAAATCTCGGCAGAGGGGTTATTCTGCAAGAGTTTTTAACGCTCTTTTAGAGTTACCTTACGAAGAAAGGTTTGAATTGCATATGTTTTAGTGAAGGCATCAATCATAATTAAAAGGGTTATTTTTATTCTTTTGAGTGCATGCGACAAAACAAGAGGGATCACATTGTAACGTTGTGTATTGGATGAAGAGAGATTTATACAAAATACGAAGCTTGATTTTTTATTAAATTTACAGGAAGAATTGATGTGTTGGCTTAAAATGTTATTTTTTAAACAAATTTTATGAGTAATTTCATTGTTTTAAGAACATGTTCACAAAATACTGTAATTCTTTATGAATTTAGAGGGTCCTTCTGCAATGACTGGGTGCGCCATTGATTAAGGAGGCGCAACTTGAGATAAACCATCCAAATTTGGGGAGTATCTTTATTGACAGAGAAACTACTTGCGCCTGCTCTGGAGATGGTCCACAATGACATCCAGGAAATCTTGTGTGCAGGTACATGCCCTCCTTGACATTGGGCAAGTCATGGATGCAGCCCGCCAGAACCTTTGTCATTTTTCCCGAGTCCACACACTCAACGCAAGCACTTTCATAGTCTTCAGCGAATTTAGCACGTTCCGGGGTGTCATCCAACTTCGTTCGGTGCATCAAACCACGAGTCCCAGCAAAGATGGATGCAATTGGGTTGGTTGAAGTTCGCTGGCCTTTCTGGTGTTGTCTGTAGTGCCTAGTGACAGTTCCATGCGCAGCCTCAGCTTCAATGGTGCGTCCGTCGGGGCACACCAGCACGGAAGTCATGAGGTTTATCGAGCCGTATCCCTGCGCCACCACATCCGACTGCACATCGCCATCGTAGTTCTTGCATGCCCATACGAAGCCGCCACTCGACTTGAGCGCCAGCGCTACCATGTCGATGAGACGGTGCTCGTACCACATGCCAGCCGCTTCGTATTGCTTGTGATAGTCCTTCTCATTGATCTCTTGGACGATGTCTTTGAAGCGGCCGTCATATTGTTTCAGGATGGTGTTCTAGGTTGAGAGATACAAAGGCCACTTCTTTTGCAGCGCAAACTCGAAGCTGGAGCGTGCGAAGTCACGAATCGACCGATCCGTGTTGTACATTACCATTACGACTCCCGGCGCCGGAAAGGAGTATAATTCGGTGCGCTGTTCAGCACCACCACCAGACGGGGTGAAAACCAATTCCACCTGCACACACGCACACCGTCTCACATTAGCATAAGTATTCTCAAACACTGAGCCAGACGAGAGTGAATGGAACACGAAAATACGGAATAGTAAAAATTACATACGAAGCAGAAAATAAGGCAACGGGGAAAGAGTAGAGAGAATAGAGGAGAGGACAGTGAAAGAGAATAAAAAGAGGAAAAGATACAGGACGTGTAGGGTGGAATTTGGAAGACAGATTTTGGAAGAATGAGGAAATAGATCAACTCTCAGAGAGGAGAATATGGAAGAGAAAAGAATGAAAAATGGAGCTGGAAAGGAAGAGGAAAATGGAGATTGTACAAGAGAACGAGATAAATGTTGAATCAATATAGACACGTAATATTATTCATAATATTCTAATTTACTAACTCGGATACACAAATCCAAAACGGTTTTCGACACAGTAAAACAAATAAAACTTCCGATTGGAAAAGCGATATAATACATTAACTCCAAAGTTATAAAGAAACGAATAATTGAGGACGACCGTGAACCGGTATTCCATCTCATAAAATCGAGAGCTTTGAGAAGATAATGAAAGAATAATATTAATATACAAGTCACTTCATCAAAAGTAGAAGTCCACGAAATATATTCACAGAAATAATTTCAAACTCCCTAAAATATAATAATAATTTAGTAGTTTGCTAGTAAGCAATACTCGATGGTAGATAGAAAAAAACACATATAATATAACAATACGAGGTTAAAAAACAAATCATATATGAAAAAATCTATAAAATACACACACAAACGGAATAAAATGCTTAGAAAATTACTACACATCGTTACAATGAGAAAGAAATTAGATTTAAGAAATTAATTATCTACATGAGGTTCATATGTATGTAAATTCACGCATCTACACAAACCCATTTTCGCTTACAAACAGTTACAGAAACACACTCATACCTACAAACTCGCTCAATATACACACATGTCATTACTCCTCCTACGCCCTTAACGTAAATGTAATTGCTATAACATAAATAAAACAAATAAATAACTATGAAAAATAAAACCAAAACAGGGTTACTGAGAACAATCATGTACACTTCACTACAACTATTCACTCTGAGCATTTTCTATACCCTTAGACTCCTGTCATCTCACTACACTTCACTGCACTATACATATGATCCTATTTCGACGAAGCAAGAAGACGGTTGCGGAAACATTTTACTCTTTTTTGGTAAGTTCGAAAGTGTTGCTGCATGTTAGTTATTCCAGTCTACAGTGGTTCTATTTACAAAGGAGTATTTACCAATATCTTTTTTCTGTTTCCTACATTTTATTTTACGCTTGTGGTCGCCGTGACTAATGTAATTCGGTTTGTGTAGCCTAGCGTTCACTGATTTCTACGCAGGGCTTTATTGAGAGCACAAAGACGCGCTAACTTTCTTCGATTGGAAAGTGTACCCCACTCTAAATTAATATTACGTGTTGTCCCTAACAAAGTTTGCAGCCTTTCTTCGAATCCGATCTAATTCATTGATCCTACCCTCCCTATACAGATCCCATCAAGCGGCTCCGTACTCCAGTATAGGTCGAACAAATGAAGTTTTTGCCAAGCTTTTAGATTTTGTGTTCCCTTTTCGAAGTACGCGTCTTACGAAGTTCAGCGCTCTCCAAGCTTTCTGCATTGTGTATTTATCATGTTCTGTCCACTTTAAGTTACGAGAAATTATGACACCTAAGTATTTACAGCATGAAACTTCAGGAATAATATGATGATTTAATGAATAGTTCAGAGCAGGTTTTATTTTTGATCTAGAAAAACAAAGATCTACTTTTTAGAGGTTTTATTTTCATGTTATTCGTCTCGTTAATATATGCAAGGAAAAGAATTGGACCCAAAACGCTTCCCTGTCGTACTCCCGATGTCACTGCGATTTCTTTAGAGGATCACCCATCTATTCTAACTTGTTGTAAGCGATACCGGAGAAATTTACAAATCCATTTGACAACATGCGGATCAATTTCTGACTTCGCGATTTTTGCAAGAAGACGGTCGTGGCACTAAATAGAACGTTTTTTGATAAATCAATAACTATTGCATCAATTCTCCCCCCCCCCGTCATCAAGTGACTCANAAGTTCCCAACGAGTTTTGGTATTTCCTACCAATACCACTCTGCCATCTCAAACATGAGTTGAAGGGGGCTTCGCCAGTGATATTCGCGAAAATATTTCTTAAATGTGACGCTCCTCGCCTATTCAAATGAATCCTGTTACGCCCAAAATAACTTTCCTCCATCCAACTGTTGCCGTCCAGAAAGGTTACGTTAAGGGCATTACAAAACCAATCAATGCGTTCATTGATTACTCCGATTTTTCTCCATCACACGTCCTTTCGCCGCAACACGCCACTTACATTTATGATGGACTGTGGGAACTTCTTTTTGGTGGCCGAAACAAGATCGTTCACCTCTCCCATAGCATAATCGAGGTTACGCGATCTTTTGAGGTCGTTTGTTCCGACGTGGAGGATAACAGTATCGGGGGTCCCAAAATCCCGATTTTTGATCACGCGTCGCAGTTATTTCGTCCGGATGCCGGGATAGCATTCAACTTCCATGGAGCTGTCCTCCTTCCCCACGTGTCGGACAATTGAGTCCCCTAAAATGAGACAAGAAGTATTCTGGCTTGCATCTTCAACAACTGCATTTACAGAGCGTTCACCATTTTTTTCCTCCAGCTAACTCTGGTACGTACGAAGGTCCTCGATGGTTTTCTTCGCCACTAACAGCTCCTTTTCCAAGCGAAGTATTCGCTCCATGAAGCATCTCCCGCAGTTAAGACGCCGTTGTTGGATGCAACGTCCACCATTCCACCGCTGCACCAAAAGTGGAACCAACGACCACACGACACGCACTCCGTACCATATCGCAATATTTTATTGCATCCGCAACATAAAACTCGTGAAACTTTCTCTGGAGCGGAATCAATATTAACAGGGCCAGGGTTTGCTTCAACACCACCAATTAAGAGTAAAACAGCCAAAGTGACTGCACACAACGAAGCAGCTGCCCTGACCAAGCCATCGCTGCCACCGCCGATGACGCATGCTACAGCCGCGCGGACACAGGAAAAGCGGACCACCCAAATATCCACCCGGGCGCGGTAATCTCCAAGTGAGCAATCCATTACCTTTCATAATCACGAGAGCTCCCAAACACGTCCGTCCACCTTGACGACCCAACTGAGACTGAATTTAAGGAACCAGTCTGAATTACTCCAAAACATTTACTCATAGCTAATAAAAATAAAAATAATTATTTGTATGCTCGCTTTGATTTCATTCGTAGACAGTTTCAATGCACCAAGTAAAGTTATAATTCCACAGATTCATATTTAAGAACAAAAATTAAACAAATTTGTATTTTTGGAATCTCAAACCGATGTCTATTTATACCGTGGGTTACTGCAAAAACGTGTCACATTTTTTGGTTCCATCTGGAAGCTCCATTTGTTCTATAAATTGACAATAACTCTCCTCATTTAGAGACCCCTAGGCAACGTAATGAGACTGTCATTTTAGCTTGTTTCAAAAAGATTTTCCAATGAAAGGAACAATGATTTATGAGGTTATGAATCCCCATTCTTTGAATAGTTTCTATTCTTTAGGTCGGTATTACACGGTCATGTTTCTATGTCATATCTGTGATCAAAAATATGATGAAAGATATGATCAAATGTTCTCTCAATGAAAACCTACGACATAGATATATGATCATAGTTAACTATGATAAAAGATTGTGCATTACACGGTCATATTTTTTATCACATATCTTTGATCATAGTATGATATAAAATATGACCGTGTAATACCGGCCTTACCTGTTGATTCGGTTAGAGAAGACCACTCCCAGATTGTTATAACACGTTTTCAATAAACTAGGATGATATAGCTGATTCTAAGACACTATTCGAAAGTCATTGTGTGAAAGACTATTTCAATTCGAAGTCAGCAAAAAAAAAATCCGCTCTCAATGGTTCTTTCGTGTGCTTGCTCATCGATCGTACACAAAAGAAGGGAGAAATACTCCAGCTTTTCTGTTCGCACTTCGTATTACTAAGCTAAATGAAGGCTCAGTGTCAGCAATTTTCAATATCTTAAGAGTGCCTTCGCTGTTTGGGACTGGACTTTCAATTACTTTGTTTTTACAGGAGATTTTATTAGTGAAAGAATGATAAACGTAATTCCGTTGGAATAATTATATTAACTGACCCCGAGCGGAACATTTGCTCGAACAGTTAAAGAAGGAAAACTGTTATTAAAGTCTATTTATTGAATGTATCAAATTGATAACATACATTTTATTACAAATAACTTCAGACTTCCAGGACTATTCTTGACAAAATCCTCTGATCTCTGTTATATTCCCACAATATTTCTGAACATTCACTTTCTCTATTAGAGAAGCAACAGTTTGTTCCACATCCAGCCCATTATGCGCAACAGTTTTAGGTTCCAAAATCATGAGGTTTTACGACAAGAGACAAATATTCGTTTATATAAATGATGGTAGCACCTAAGTTACAGAAACGAAATTCAGTAAGACCGTCCGGCGACGCAAATTGCATATTGCAACTTATATTTTTACAATTACATTATCGACCCAAACATAATGAACAGAAGGAACACCCAAGGAAATGAACAGAAAAAGAGTTAATATGTTTGTTTATATGTGCTGCCTCTTCCAATTAACTCAAGATTACGTTTTTTTATTGGAGCTTTAGGGCTCGCCAAATTCTAGGTCATACGAGTAATTACGTCTGTGAAGTTAGCAAACCCACTATTACAAAAACAAAAACCAACGACAAAATAATGTTGTTAATTTGTTGCTAATAAGTTGTAAAGAGAAAAAAATTGTTGCTCTTAATTTGAGCTCTGAAACCAGTCGATCCGCTAACTTCACAGAGAAGTTAGCCGAACCATTTTGTGAATAATTGTTTTAGCAGACCCATTTTTAATAATTAAAAACTTTTTAAAGAATAATTTTTTGCTAATAGGGGTTCCGCTAACTTCACAGGTCTCAGGATATTATTAATAGTGCCTTCTGGAAAGCCGTTTATGAACTTATTACAATTGAAATTCGTTTTAAATTATAAAACAAATAGTACATACACAATTGAAATGTAAGATTAGGATTCTAGAAAATAATCTTTGTAATAATACCAAATTTTTGGCAATTGAGATATTCAATGAAAAGCGTTCTAAGTGCCAGAAACATATCTTATAGGAGACACACAAAACCGATTAAACGCCAAAATATATTATGAAAAATTATGAAAGAATCATCATAGATTACTTGCATAATGCTGCAACTAATTATGCTTTTAAAAACTAAAATTTTATCTAAATTTCTTTTGAAACTATTGTATGTGTCAAATAATTAAAATAAGGAGAGGTGTTCTTTTGAAACCGTTGTGCCAACTATTTAAAAGACGAAGACTGTTGGAAATGCCATCTGTGATTTCCAACAAACTTTCAAAATACTACGAATAGTATCCAAAAAGAGTATATGTACCACGCCTGGTTACCATAATTTTATGACAAATTATTGAATTAATAATAAAACAATTAATATTGATGTTATTACATGAAATATGGTAAGTCTCGCGACGATGAATACGCCCTCACAATCTTTTGACTGACATAGCAATTGAACAATCAACAGAAGGCATTAAGATTAAATTACCACAGCATTGGCGTTTCCAAGGCGAACATTTTTCGCGAAAAATGTTTTCTTTTAACTCTTTGATCGCTTTTTATTTACATGCCTCAATTGGTTCAGTATGAGGGAAGAAAAACAGGATATTCACAAAAAAGTTACTTTTTAGAAATAAGACGGAGTGGCGATAAAGGAATAACAAATGGAACATTCACTTCACTCGTAGTGACAATCACTTTGCAGGAAATAAAACGGTAAACAGAGGAAAATTTATAAATTACAAAATACTTGTACGCGTATGTAGGCTGAACCCAGAAATCGTAACATCAAGATACAGAAATGGACGGTTACGTTTAACTTAACAAGGGGGGGGGGGGAAAGAGACGGACCTAAAAAGTTATCGCTTTTGGATTATGACTGATTTCGAAAAAGTTGAATGAGTAAAATGGCTAGGTATTTTTAAAAGAAATTCTTAGTGTAATATCTTACGAGCCCATTGGACAATGTAATGTAAAAGTTTTTCGGGAATAAATAAATTTATACCAAAAGTATGTTTTGCTTATTCTGAAAAATGGCTCGTTATGAGAAGGGATATAAAGTTCTAGCATGTTTGTGAAACTAATGTAACTAAATTGAAGGGTTTGAAGAAAAACACTACCACAGAAATAATTACACTGATTCAACTCTTATTACAAAAAATCGTCAATTTTAACTAGAGAAAATTTTAATCTGATATGATGCGTGATTTACGAGAAACGTTACCGCGTGGCATTGTTAAATAACTGAAACAATTTTCTTCGTTTCTCCAACTACACGAATGTTGCGGCTCAGGCAACGGAAAGAAATGTGTCGAGGAAGGTCCCGATTCCAGACATCAGTTGTTTCGAAATTCTCAAGTTTAAATGAATCGAAGGAAAATAATTGGACAAATTCGTGTGACTTCAACGTCATACCTCAATGAATGATTCTTTTCTTTTTGGTCACATTTTAAAACAATTTAGGAAGATATAATGTTAGGAATAATGAACTTCAACATATCTTCTAAATTCGTGTTCAGAATAATGCGCGTTATTTTATTCAAACTATCTAATAAAGTGTAGTAAAGTCCGTCGTACCAATACATTTGAGTAACATCGACAACAACGAAGCTGCCGTTCAGTCCTACGGAAAACGCGACATTCCTTCAGAATGACGGCACCAACTAAGGCTTCCGAGGAAGCAGGAGTTGTGTCTGAGAGGAGTTTATCTTCGCAAGGCTCCTTATCTTTCTTTAAGACCCACGAGCAACGGTGCACCATATCTAAAGAGTTCAGTGTAGATTGTAGAAAAGTAACTTCAGAACGTGTTCGTGTCTAGTGACCAGCTTGGTTTTCCTCAAGCTTCGAACGCACGCACTCACATACTGATCCCTGAAACCTTCACCGTAGGCTTTCCTGGCTCCAATTCGTAAACAATTAGGAGAGATTTCGAATTTAAGTTATTAAATACATAATTGAGATTACTAGATTGTCTGCTATTCACATTCACTATAAACACTCAAAAAATATATGTCATTATTAAAGACAATCACTTTCACATTTATCTTCTGTATCAATTCACTTTTCGCATTCAATTTAAAATTTTAGGGAAATCATTTTCCTTTTACATTTTGCATCTTAGCCTGCCCTGAGGATGAGATAAACTAATTTCGAATCGTCGGCAATAAATAACTTTACTATTGTTATGATATTCCAACTTTCAATTTCCTTAAAATTTTAAATTGAATGCGAAAAGTGAATTGATACAGAAGATAAATGTGAAAGTGATTGTCTTTAATAATGACATATATTTTTTCAGTGTTTATATATTAAGTTATTAAATTCGAAAGTAATGATTGTACGGTAGAACTCCGTGCATCCGTGCGCCAATCTTCTGGACCTTCTTTTCCTAATACGCTTTCAGAAAGATATATCATACCCAAGTCAGATGAAGCAGAGTTTCGAACTTTCTTTTTGCTCCAGACTTGCTTTTGGCTTGTTATATAACTGCTTCTCTGCACATAAAGTTTAATTATTTTTAAATAAAATTACTAAATAATTTTGTTTTATGAAATTTCAAGATATTTATATTCATTCTCAGATATGTTTTGTTTAATTTCTTAAGAATAACTCTATCACCCTTACCCACAGTTCGTACGGATAAAAGGAGTTATAATACAAAGAAAACGTAGATTTGTAAGATATCTGTGCGATAATGTCAAATTTTAGGGTGAACATTGCCAAGACACCTCACTACTGTAATATTTTTACTAGTCTGATTAGATAGATGATTCCTACATCAATTCTTTGTTTCTGAAGAAATTTAAATTTTTTCATTTATCATGTACATAATTTTTCTTCAAGTTGTCCTGTTTTCTTTCAATTTATTCACTTATTCATTCATTTTTCTCTCATTCTTTTCTTTTTTTTTCTCGAAAGGAGATCTGGAAAGTTTATTCTGTCAATTCAGGAATATGGGATGTGAAACAATTTTCATTCCCTCCCGAACTTACGAAGGTTACTAGAAAATTGTGATGAACCAGAGATATAAGAGGGCTTGTGACTTCGTCATTCAGTTCTCAATTCGCAATTTCTGGTTTTCCGATGCCCATTTGTTCGAACGAGATGAACAATGAATAAACATCATCTTGATTGAAAATAAAATGAAAAATTGTTGAATTGATACGTTTTATTTTAATAGAATAACAAATGTTTATATGATACATATATATAATTTTTAATCTCGCATTTTCCACTGCCGGTCACTTAAAATGCAATTATATTGATAACTTAATTTGAGTAGTTTCAACTATTAATAATAAATGGATACGATATTTTAAAAAAATAACTTTTTCGAGATATGTTTTGATTCCTGAGATATAAATCGTAAAAATTTCAAAACTAGAATTTCACTTTGACCAAAAGTCGTGAAGAACTATAAATATTTCCATAATATTAACTTTTCCATCAGATAATCGGAAGCATGCACTTCAAATATTTGAATGTTCTGTATTCTTGTTATCATTTTGATATGCGTGGGAATGTGGGTCGCAGGTTGTCATACTTCTATTCCCATAGACTTGGATAAGTGAAATAGCGGGACAAAAAAGTCGTTTGTTCTAATGCAACAGACAACTAGTGCTGAGCCGCAGCTGCCAAGCTACTGCTCCTTCCTCCTCCCCACACCCGGGTCGTTTTACGATCCTGATTTGTTCGAAGTCAATGAAGAAAGTTTAACTCGTTCAGAAACATCTTTTCTTCCGGGATGTGCTGGCAAACCCACACACGCACAAAATATGTATTTTTTATTTACTTCCTTATTACTAAATTATATTATTTCATTATTTTCTTCATAATTCTTTGTGTTCTCACTACAACGCTGGCTCCTAAGTCCGATGTCCCGGATGGGTCACATTGAAAAAAACAAAGAACAGAAAATAATAGGTTTCGTAAATTAAGAAAATTAATCTTGGTTACATATCCTGGGGAAAATGAACCCAAAAAGCAATGAGAAACTATTGACATGTTGCACAATATCTATCTAGATACACCAGACGATTAGTGCTTAAGAACGTCTATGTAGGGCCTACTTAAATTCCAGTTGATTATCCTGTATCATTTCTATCTTAGATTTTCTAGTTCAAGTCCGTTGAATAATAACGAAATTTGTTTGAAGTTTCAATTCTACAAAATGATAAAGTTTGATTTCAACTTAGAATTTTCAGCTGAACGATAATTTACTTGTGCCAGGTTCACGTATACACAAATTGTATTCTTCTTAAAGAATTTATGGTGGAATAGTGAACAATTTGCTGACGTAGCAATTATAAGATTCCCATAGTAGTCGAGTTCCATAATGAAACTATATCTGCTAGGATTCACTTTTGTCTACATGTGCTCTTAATTACTTTGAGTGAAATTCCACTCAATAGCACTGAAATTAATTTGCGTAGTCTCGCCCAACCATATATTTATTATTAGAGTCAACTTTCGACCGCATAGACTACGCGAGGACCGTGAGACTACGTAAATAAATTTCATTTTGAATTACACCAACAACAGTCGCCAATACTATCTATATTCAATACTACTGAATTTCAACACGTGTGTACTAAGCGTGGCTCAATGTGCAAAGCGCTGAGATAGTGGGTGGACGACCAAGAGTTGTGGAAATTTTCCTCATACCTCCACGTCCAGGTCTACACAGCCTGCTGTAAAATGAAATATGCGACACATTTTGTAGAGTATAATATGATGAAAGGAATTTGAAATGTATAAAGCTTTTTCGTAGAATATTAATACCTTATTTCGTTATACACAAATGTAACGATGTTCAGTAAGAAAATATTGCATGATCAGTTCATATCAAATTAAAGGTTTTATGGATACAAAAAAGTTTCATATTTGAAAATTGGGAGATTTTGAAGGAAAGATAAAATTATTCTTTTGTAAATTGATGCCCACCCGACTACATTTTAGCTATTTGGCTCTTGCCAACTTCTCTCATATTGCTTGATAAAACTTGTCTCTCCCTGTGTAGATAGAATGTTTGTAAGATGGAAAGAATATTTATAAAAAATGTTTATATTCAAGTCGGTACTTACATGAGACGACTTCCCACAAATCCTTGAACGTGGACCTCACGAACTGGATCAACCAATCCGTGGAAATATATCTGTCGCGGATTGATAATGATTTAATTTAAAGGTATTGATTAAAGTGTACCACGAAACCAGGTTTGCAGGGAAACGGTAACACCCCAGTGCACACTTGCGTGGACAGGGCCACTGGATAGGTTACGTGTAGAAATATTTGTGCAGTCTATTAGAGCGAATGGTAGTAAATGCAATAGAGCGATTGCCCCCCCCCCCCCNTCTAGCTCATCACCAAGTCATCCCGGGTTCAACCGGTTAGGCTATAAAAAATTTGTAGCATTTCACATTAATCTCCCAGTTGCTACTGAAAAGCGAACCTACCTTCCTCCTCCTAGTACTACAACTACTACTAACCCATCCACATGGGTTGAGTTGTAGGTAAACCCAGCTGACCGGCCCACCTACTAACAATGACCTACCACCCAACTCCTACCTCCTATCGCTCCATGTAGATAAGCTTCAATGGCACGCTACATTTCCCATTTACAAATACTACAATAAGAAAATAGAACGATTGTTTGGTTTCTGTCGAAAGATCGAGGTCCAACGGTGGTCTGCAGCGTCAGCGACAGCACAGAGACGACGGTAGTTGTGGAGAGAGAGAATATAGATGGTAGTCGGGCTGACCGAGAGAGGGCGAGTTCATGGTAAAGCCAGTAGGGATGAGTGATACGCTTGACTTCTACTGGAGCCTCACGAATAGGGGGCCGCTTAGGGAAAGCAGAGGAATGTCTTACCCACTCAGTGAACATTTCGATTGCTTATTTGCTTTGTGGATCTGATAGCATTGCTCTATAACAGTCAATCATTTGTTCTGATCATATCAATTGAGGGATTAGTAATTCGCCCGAGTATCCATATATTATTGTACCGGAACTAAGCTCCGCCATCAAAGTCGTTCATCCACGTGGTCATTCTGCGACGTATTGATTCAACAGATAACATAACAACTGTTCAGATAGTATACTGCCTCAAACATGCATCTTAGGATTTCTGTTCTCAAAGAGTACAAGAATCGTGTATCCCTCGAGAGATATGCAGATTGCTTCAGGAGATGCGACACGCCGATGCAAGAGCATGCGCACGGTGCCGTGTGACGTCAACGCAGTTTCCTGGGAAACAGATTACGTGGAGGTCGTTGCGCTACGGCAAAGCGCTTCGCTTCAGAACTCGTGGGCTCTGCGCGCATGACAGGCGCCAGAAAGGAATGCTGGTCGCGTTGTACACAAATATTAGTACATATTTGTATTTATGGCATATTCTCCAGCTTCTGGTGACGCTGGTTCAAACCCTGTCTGATCCACGTGGAATTCGTGGTGGTGGACGTCGGGTTTGCGGCAGGTCTTCTCGGGGTTGATTCTGCTCTCTTGTCCCCTGCTTTTCATTCCACCGCAACAATCACTCATTATCATTCACCCTCATGTATTTCACGCACAACCCGCCTCAGGGATGTGTTTCTGGAAGGGTATCCAGCACTATTGAAATTTTCCTCCCAAAACCACTGAGGCATCACCTCATCCCCCATCTCGGACTCTTCCAAGAACAAGAGAAAACGAGAGAAGGTTCTCATATTTGTATGTATATAATTAATTAACTTTTATCCACTTTTCAATCTGATTGCATGATTAAAACTAGTCGGTAGGAATTATTACCGAGCAAGAACATTAACGGTGGAAGTATCTTAAATTTTACTTCATTTTTACATCTCATTTCATTAAATACATTACCTTTCGCCTCTTCTTTGATAAGTGATAGCAATATTTTATATCAAGTGTAAACAATTATTTGATGTAAAATAAATAAGTGTAGTCTAAAATCGCGAATTGTTTTTAAAAAAATTAATTCTCGCAAAGTCTGCAGAGAAATTTTCTTTAAGATTTCGTCGTAACGAATAAATGCCATTTTCCACCCGTGACACTTGCCACCAACTTAAAATGTGTGACATTCCCCGTCAGTTCATCATTTCTTTATACCTGTACCGTGGAGCAGATATGGGGAGGAGCTCACTCGACATAAAATGACGAAAGAACTTCCCTCCCCCATTGACTCAGCGAGGGGGGACGACTCAAGTCTGTCCAAAGCCATGTTGAAGTGTCATGCGAATCAATCGTCCTGAACACATCTGAAGGACGCAAGTAATATTAAAAATTAATTATGCTTCAAAAACTTACGAAGTAAAATTCCCCATAACCGTCTTTTATTCATTTTTCGCCTTTCTCCATCCAGGAAAAGAAAGACAAGGGCCATCTTTTTCTATACACTTGATATTAACTATAAACGCAAATCTCGTGTCGAGATTTTGAACCTTTAATGATGTTATTTATTTACCTTTTAATCCTATTTAGGTAAAATAATCAAATTTTTAGAAATCATGGTTAAATAATGAATAATTAGTTATGATCATCAATTATCGGATTGCAACAATTAGTCTGATTGTGCCAATGATGTAGATAAATCTTAAAACAAATTTTATCCGCGACATCAAAATAACGAAAACAAAATTTTCACAGAACGCGTTACAACTGAGTCAGAAACACGTTAATATCCCCATGCTCGCAAAATTAGCTAATTATTTGCAGACATGAAGTAATATAATATTGAGGCCGAATCTCTTTATTTCAACTCCACGAACCGCGACGAACACGCTGCCATTACCCAGTGGAAAAGGGTCATCGTGACTGTGACCCGGCCATTATTCCGATCAGATGAGTAAAAAGCTCTCCTCTCAGTGAAACTCTACGCGATCTCGACTTCATTCTACGGGAAAGAATAAATGCAATAGTAATACATATAAGAGTTCTTAGCACGAACGATTATGATATTGTGGATCAGTTTCGGAAACATACAAAAAAGATTTTGATGACATATTTATTTTTTTATTTATGTTTTACTTCTATGGGATGCAATTGAGAAATGAATATCATTAATCTAGAAGACTTTTAGTGTATTATTTCACACAAACAAAGAAAAAAATGATTTTGGGATATATTTGTATGAGGTGACAGTATGATCGGATACTCTGACTAAATGTTTTCAATCCAGGGTCGCCCAAGGCAAATGTCTGAGTAGTTACTTATTTTTCGGGCCAAGAACCGAATGCAATCCAATTTTTGCTCTTGATGTCAACATAGCTTGGTTCGTTTCCAATTTTTTATGACGGTTCAAGGTAAGCACAACATTTGGTGGTAACCTTCCTTTCTACATACTCTAAAGAGCCATAATGAAGAATCAGTAAAGAAACTGCGTTCGAAACTAATGCGCCAGTGCGGCTTCTCTGTATCATGGTGGCACTTCACTTGGCGTTGCGTATTTGTGTATTTGCTAACACGGCCAAGTGTAGATGAGCTATTTGTATTTGATGTATTTGCTCTACTGTGGCAAATATGCGAACACCCGCATCCGTCGTCTTGTCGGTTTTTAGTCACACATCAAAGGACTCAAATAAGGCAAATATTTGCATGAACCGTCCACACTCTGTTTGCCGTATTTCGCTCAGTAGAGCACGCGAGATCGAAATTTGCTGGTATTCTTGTTCTTTAACCTATATTTTGCCATTTCTTATTCTACAATTTCTTTAATATGGACTGGAACAGTTATATGGGCTGGAAAATCGAAAGATTTTAAATATTTATTGAATTATATCAATTACTTCCCGTCCATCATTGGCTTAGGAAAACATATTTGGCATTATTGAGTTATTCGCGTGTTCGGATCATGAGAGGACGGTACGTTTGTGGTATTTGAGAATACGTCAAATATTTTGCCAAATACATCGAATCCGCTAAACAAATACAGCAACGCCAAGTGCTGGCGTTAGGAAGAAATGTGGTCAAGCGCATGTAGTGCCAGGCTCAATCTTAAATCTCGTAACTTGAATACCAAATATGATACCATAATGAAACCAGTTATTTTAAATATTTTCACATATGTATTGCATTGAGGGGTCTCCAGGACATTAAAATTGTAAAAACATTAGGGAGATCGACAAAAAAGTAGACAGAAATGTATATTTTCTATGTAATATTTTAATTTTTTTTAAACTGATATCATCTGAAGGAACATCAAATATAGAATACTCTTGTGAAAAAATACATACAAAAAATACTACTTTTTGTAATTTATCAAATAAAATTTCATTAAAAAATTGTTTGTGAAAATGTACAACAGTAAAACTATAGTTTATAAGAATATAATGTAATAATTTATTAATCTGCAAGTGAGTAATGCTCGGTGACAGATAGAAAGAAATACATAATAAAAGTATACATAATACAATAATAAGAGGTTAAATAACAAATCTTCGTCCAAATATCTATAAAATACACATAATTTGTATAAAATATACAAATATTTATAAAATTATGAAATATTGCACTGAAGTTCATGGTATCGTGGGAAGAATAAGTAAAAAAATTATTGAAGATGGCAAGGTTGAGAAAATTGGGGTCTATTTGACGTGGAATTCTTCAAAGAGGAAATGTATTGGGAAGCGAAAGCAGTTAAAATGTTGTCATCTGGACCAGTGGACGCCAACCGTTGGCCAATGAGAAAATTCTGGTGGTCCGCGGAAAAATATGGGCATTACTGCAATTTATGATCCCCGGTAGAAGAAACTAGTTTGCAACGGCGTGAATATTAGATAATTTTTTTTTCGAATCATATTTGAGAAACAAAAAACCAAAATAAAAATAAAAAACGTTTCTCTGTTGTAATTGATGGCTAATGGGGTGTTGAACAATCCGTTCTTGGATAAGGTATTCGTTACAAGCTCTTACAATTTTTCTGCATCAATTGACAAAAATAATTGATTAAATAAATATTCACAATTTTGAATTTCAAATTAAAATGTATATTTGTGTTGTTATGTTCAACAGGTGTAATTCATGTTTTCATTGACACTTCTGTGGCCGTCATTTCGCAAACGTATTATCTTTTAAAAAATTAACTTGTTGGTCCGCGGAATTGGACACGATGTATTTAGTGGTCCGTGAGGTTAAAAAATATGTATAATATAATAATATGTAATATATATTTTTTCGATACGTATAATCGTATTATTTAATATCATTTAGTTTTTAAGTTTTTGTATTATCTGAGTACGCTACTAAACCGTCATCCTAATTTTGGTTTTTGTGGCTTTTCCTCAATTGCTTAAGATAAATACCGGGATGATCCCTAGATTGCTACCCCTGTGTAAAGTAGAATTTCTCTTCGAATTATGTTATTGTTATCCATGTATGTTTGTTGTATGTATTGCATGTATGTAAATATTGTAGTCTTTATTGATGGTGGCCAGGCGGAAGAGCAGGTCTGATGGCTTGAGCCTCGTCTCCTTATAAAGGCATGTTGTTATTATTATTATTATTATTATTATTATTATTATTATTATTATTATTATTATTATTATAAAAGTTGGTAACCGGTACCCTAGGCATCTATGTCCCTCAAGCTAAGTGCGGCCTCGAGCCATGTGCCATAGACTCCTTATATATTTTAGGTCTTTAATTTGAAAATGACGAGATGCGAGTTACAACGATTAGAGAATAAGTCCCCTATAATGACAATGTTGGTACGGGGTTGTAGAGAAAAGAGAAATGTCAGTGTAAATAAATAAATAAAATAAAATAAATTTCTGAAAATATTCTCCCGTTTCCCCTGCCTATCATTCCACCACAACATTCACACATAATCATTCACCCCCATTGCATTCATAATCACCGCTTCAGGGGAGGTGCGACAAGGAAAGCATCCAGCACCCTAATATTCGTCAGCTCCAGTCAAAAACGAAGCATCATATATCCATCCCCATTCGCCGACCCCAAATGAACTGGAAAAAAGGCCAGATAAGTAAGCAAATTTCTGAAAATATCGGAGCTCTAACGCAGCTCCATTGGCAGTTATTTTCCCTTCGTTTTCTCATAACGTCGCCAACCATGCGATGTTAACGCGGTTCAGAAAATGCTATGTTCTATTTTATCGCGCCGATTATTTTTTGCGAATGACAAAGGAAACTCAATTTACACTAAAGTGTATCGATAAATTTTTGACGGTTATAAAACAAGAAGATAAACGTATCAGTCAACAATAAAGATCAGAATTATACCATCAAATAGTACTTGAAGAATCATTTGATCATGCAAAACGTAAATTTTGTTCGGCTCTAACTTTTCCGCCAATTCGTTCTACCATTTTACTGATATTGGACAACTGTCTGCCCTTGTTTCGGAGTCTGGTCCTTAATGAAGGGAGAGCAGTAGGTTCTTGTGCCACAGAGAAACTACTCCTTTTTTCATTCCATGTTGAAATTGTCATATCTATAATGCAGTACTTCGGAAGTAAGAGGTGTTGTGATTGTGTTACATGGGTCTGAAGATATACTTGAAGCATTATTAAGTCGCAAAAATTACATGTACTGACAAATTACACGTGTTCGTTCATGACGTACCGTCATTCATTATTCCTAATACTTCAAAACCATGTATTTTTCGAGTATATGGTGGCTTCAATTCAGTAGAAAGCTTTTCAACTCAATTACTCAGTATTTAAATTTCGAACATTTTGAGTCGAGATCACTGTTCTAGAAGATATAGAGCTTGAAAAATAAAAATAAATTATATTTCTTTTGTAAAGGTTATCAGTTTCATCTTCGCAGTTCAAAGAATTTAAAATAATCCGATTACCGATTTCAATTTTCAAATTCTCTTTTCCAAGTAAATAGTCATCTAATCTCAGAGTTCGATAAGAGCGTGTAACTCGTGTCTAAAATTGGAACTCTTCAAAAGCTACATTCCAATTAAATTCTTATTTTCTAAGAACAAATCCTATCGACCTCTCTTGGTTAATATGGAATTCTATATCATCTCATCCAAGACTGCTTGAGGGCTATTACAATTATTGACTCGGGTTGGCAGCATTTAAAACATAAATTAAGTTGCCAAATTGAGTTATTCAAATTTCATCGTCAATATTTTGTACAAAATATTCAAATTTACACCTTTCATGTTTTGTATTATCTGAGAACCTTTGGCTTTGTTCGCGTGAATTTTGTGATTTTTGTACAAATATTATTTCTAAATCGCAAATGGTATATCATATTGGTATACGTTATACAACAATGTTTGTATTATCATAGAAGAGGTGCGTAATGTTCTTTAGTATCCATATTCGCTTATATCCATAGATATAATGGAGGAGAAGATGCGCGCTTTATGAAACCATTAATTGATAGAAACGAAACAATGACATATTATATATCCTGCGTAGCACAGACGGGCCAATGGCTTCAAACTACGACACACGCGTTTTCCAGGAGGAGTCCAAAAACACGATCGGGTGATTGTTTCAGAATTCGATTTCGATATTTTATAGTTTCTTTTAAAGAGATTTTTTAGATAGTGTCATGGTGCACAGAAACCCTACGTAATGGGTTTAGAGCTTTGAAATTCGGCACAAGCGATCCTCACGGTTTGTCCTAGTACTCAACCCAGCAATTTTTTCGAATTTTTATTTAGTTTTTTCTATGTTCAACATTAAACTTACATTGATTTCTCCGCCTAGCGCAGAGATCTTCAAAATTTGGCATGCATAGTCTTTAGAGTTGGTCTATATGGACCTCCGAATATTATTTCGAAATTTGATATGCACTTTCATTTATTTATGTATGATGCATTTTTATGTCAACCGCGAAGCGACGAGGCTGAGCGCCACGAAATTCGGCACACACGTTCTCCAAAATGGGTCAATGTTTGCCACCCCACTATTTTTTGAAAACATGATTTCGATCTTTTACTCGACAATATAAGAATTTTCTTAATTTTTGAATAATCAGAATGGGCTGCGTTATACAACGAGGTATAACGGGTTGTATCTCAAGAAAATCAAGAGAATAGATTATCTTATCAGATTATATTATCACTAACGATTTCCTTTAGTTATAGACAGCAATGCTTCGCGAGGAACAAACATTTAGTAATCGAACATTAATAAGAGTATGGTAAACATAAATACAATGATATATATTATTGTTATTATTACATTATACTATGTGACATACGATAAGATGAATTTTATTTCAGTGGTAGTAGCGGAAATCTTGAAAATAAAAGACACGACTGTCATCTTGTAAATACGTGGGTTAAAAGAAAATAAAAAATAACAAATTCATATCACACATTTGAAGAGAAGACGTTTTGGCCTTCACCTTCGTCAATCCAGGAGAGACTGGCGAAATGTTTCTTCTGTTTTCGTTGATCAACCTTAAGAGGAAATGCAAAGAGAGGGAGGCATTCGAGGGTCATTCTCTTCAACCCGGAACAATAGTTGGTTGTCAACATAGTAACTCGAAATACTCTCATAATTCGTATTTTACTATTCCTGTGCTCAAATATTCACGTATTCCTCCAGGACAAATAGAGATATAACCTAAAACTAAGTGAAGGAAAAAAGGATTCAAAATGCTACAAACTCAGGCCCTAGACGCGTCCTCCACCCACAGTTAAGCAATCTGCTTGCGTATGGTGGATTTTAATGGCACCTTCGTTAATCATCAACTGAATGAATAAACAAGAGACTAACCCAACAGTTTTAATTAATTTTCTCCTCAAAACAACGAGTGAAAGTGATAAACATGAATCAGGACCTTCTTGTTGTAAATATTCAACGATGTAAGAGTCGGTTTTTCATTAAATGTTAATTGCTTACTTTTACACTTTCATGGATGTGCACCGTATTACATTACACCTCGGTAAAAATTATTTGTAATAAACCGTACTTTCTATAAAACGGATTAATTTAATCTCCTGTTCTACTATAATTACGCATAAAAAACTTCACAATATTTGCGGATGTGGTGATAAACCCCACTGGTTGCTCAAGTGGTAGTGTTGTCGCTCTTCACCAAGTCATCCCGGGTTCGATTTCCAATGGGGCCAGACCATTTGTAGCTTTTCACATTAATGCCCCAGTTCATATAGCTGAGACTACTTATAAGCAAACATTCCTTCCTCTATCCAGCTCCTCCTAGTATCAATAACTCTAACTATTACTAACTACTTCTACTAACCCCTCCACGTGGGCCAAGTTGTTGGTAAACTCAGTTAACCGACCCACCTACCAACAATAGCCTACCACTCAACTCCTAACACCTGTCGTTCCATGTAGATAAGCTGCAATAGCACACTGCATTTTCCATTTACAAATACAACAATATGTGGTGATAATCGTACAATTGGCATCCACCAGATAGATTTGAGCAATTTTTCAGGTTCCTATTATATTTTCTAATTTTGTTCGTAATATTCACTTCAGTTGTGGGAGATCAGGTGCTAGAACGCCACACAGTATCTCAACTGAAACTTCTCAGGTTGAAACGCGTAAACTCTACACAATCTTATCAATAGTCTCGGTTTAGGTACGGAATTGGCTTCGTAATCTTTGTTTAAATGACAACTCTCCGAAGTGATTTGGAACACCGAGGTACGGTTTTTCGTTCTGTCGCTTCTAGTGAATTAAGAAATATGTGAACGACAACTTTTTGTAAATACTCCTTTTCATTCCATCATGTTTAACTAAAAATTAGTTTTCATTAGAAGGGATATTTTCTGGACTTCGGATGAATCGTAACCTTACATTTTACCCAAGAATTATTTCTTTTATTATTTATTTTAAAATACAAATTGAATTCGAATTGTGGAAAATTCCCCGTTTTTCTCCCAAGTAACTCCACATACCGCTCGATAATTCGATGAAGAATGTAATTAGTTCATAACCCGCTTTCTATATGTGACGCATACACTGATCGATAAACTTTCAGATAATTAAAATTGAAATTTTGTTGGGCCAAAAAATACCTTATTCATTTATTTACCTTGAATACGAAATACTGGTCAAACGTTGTACATGACACAGTGACCTCACAGATAGGTACTGTCGCGTTTGTATGACTGTGAGATCATCACAAGGATCCACTAGTAATATTTACTTCTAAGGAAAAGGAGTCATTGGAATGCTGTTTGGATGCGTTTGAATCTCCCATTGCTTGTATCGACGAGACAGTGTCGACTGCTGTTGCCTTTCGAGCAAGGTAAATGTTTCGGATTTGCCAACACTTTTGTACGTGACAAAAGTAGGTTGAAATTCTGATGCCGGTACTTCGCTTGGCGTTGCGTATTTGTGTGTTTGCCGTATTTATCCAAACATGGCCAAGTGTAGAGAAGCTATTTGCCTGTATTTGCTCTATTGTGACAAATACGCAAGTACGCGAACACCTGTATCCTTCTTCTTGTCGGCTTTTAGTCGCACTTCAAAGGTTCTCTTATTTGCCTTATTTGAGTAATAAGGCAAATATTTACGTGGACCGTCAACATTTGGTTAACCGTGTTTCGCTCAGTGGAGCGCGCGCGATCGAGACTTCTTGATATTCAGGTTCTTTAACCCATATTTTTATTTTGTATTATATTATTTCTTTTATATGGTTTGAAACATTTCCATGGACTGGAATAACGTAACAGTATAAATATTTCTTGAATTATAACAAATACATCCCTTCGGCCATTGGTATAAGTAAACAAATTTGGCATTATTGAGTTATTTGCTTGTTATTTGTTTGTGAGGATGGCATGTTTGTGGTATTTGTGAATACGACAAATATTTTACCAAATACAGCGAATGTGTTACACACGTACCGCAACGCGAAGTGAAGTGCCAGCATGAAATATTATTTCTGATGTCATCGAGGATCGCGGAAGCGACGATATACATTTTTGTTCCATAGTCCAAAACAAGAAGGATTTTGGTGACCTGGAACCATCGTGGCTCTGTTTTCATAGGGATACGTCATTTTAATTACTTCAATAATTGTTTTTAGTTGAAATGAATTATAACTTTCTCTTCTATATTACAAGAGAAATTTCGGAAGAATTTGTTTTTTCTTCATTTCTGGTATCAATTGTATCTGCAAGCTTCAAGCCTTATACTTATTTAGTAAATATTGCTGACTTGTTTAAACTGACCCGACATGTTACAAACATTATTTCAACTGTCAATTGTCAGTGTAGATTTGTCTAATGAACCGTGAATATTTTTGAACGTTTTCAGAATCAAACTGAAGTAGTAGGATCATTAAATTATAGACACTGAATCTATGGATTTTAGTATTTCGAATTTTTTTCTTCTTGTGTTTCAAAAAGTAAAGATAATTTCATATGATAATATCCATCAACTTTATGTTTAAATTTCACCAGTTCAATGCGTTAAGTAGATACCCCCATGAAACATCTGAACTTATATATTGCTCAACTGGCGAAAATGTGAAGTCTCAATTCATTTCCTGGACCCCTGCGGTAACAAACAAATAGTTCGTAGGATGACCCATAAAAATCACTGGAGTATTAACAGCAATTAAATTTATAGCCATACGTCATCAATGCATATTCGTCTCACCTGCCTTACTGCGTATGTGCTCTGTTTTAAAAATAAGTTGAAAAATAGTTGAAACCGATATACCATGAAAAGAAAAAGCAGCTTAATTTGCCAGTTGCATCCGAAACTTTTATTCGTATTGAAAATCTCACAAAAGGGGTTCCGATATTTTTTTTTCTGCAAGCTATTAAAAGGAATAATTAAAAATATTATGTTTTCTGGAGTTAACCCTAGACATCTGAAAAAAAACAAAGGCGTTTTTTTATCGGAGAGAGAGAGAAAGCGTGAGAGATCTGTTTCCAATAGTATGAACCCCGAAGAAAAGTTATAATGAAGAAAGAAGTTGAATAAACATTCTCGCAATGGTCGTCTGGTTAGCCCTGGATGTGTTTGAGAGCATAACCTTTCTGTGACCGACTAATAAATTCCAGACCAATCAACTTCCAAGTATAAACGCGACCTTTCAACTTTATTAACAAAGGACTAAATAACTACTTGATTCCGAGATCTGGATGCAATTATTTCAAACACTGAACCTACTCCAGGATCACTTTTGTTGTAACAATGCGAAGAGCGCAGATTTGGTATCTATATTAAGTTATGGCTTAAATTCTCGGGTCATGCGAGTTACTTGAAACGAATTGAAATGTAAATTATAAGCATATCACGATTCTCAATGCTTTTAAGAGTATTTTGAGGAATTGAATAAACGGTAGCTCTTATTTGTCTTCTCTTAAAACAGTCTTGGATGATTTTTAAAATGTGACTTTTGTTTTGCTATCAGTTCTTTCTACGAGCGAAAAGAGTGAGCTTTCCACTGCAATAAAAAAGCGTGAAGTCTTTCGATCCACGAAGTCGCAGTGTGAGATTTGTTTCCGGCCGCTCTGGCTAGACATTATTGCACATTTCTCGAACTAATGATCTCACGTGTACAAGATAAATTAAATTTAAGTTTTTTTAAAACATTTGGAAGAGTATTGTCCACCCACATATAACAACACTCACAAGGAGAGGAAACTCATAACTATGAAGAAATTGTTCAAATTTTACATGAAAAACTTAAAACTTATTCAGATGCCATCATTCAAGAACTTGAAAGTAACTTGCGTGGAGTAGAGACCTTAATCAGAGACGACCGTCAGGAAAGGAAATATAATGCGGAATTTCTCATATTTCCTGAAAATTCTATTCACAGTTTGTCATAGACGGTTCAGTAAGCTGTACTTGGTCACATGATTGTGTCTCCCTCCTTTTCTCCCTATTCCATCACTAAGAGGAGAGCACTGAGTGACCGCTGGTGCCGAAAGATGTAGGAGAATTTGAGCGTAGTAAAGATAACTTTTATGAGAAATTACGTGCTTAATAGTTGTGGACACGGTTCTCTCTCGATTGAGGTCTCTAGCGTGGAGGGGTGGCGCGCTGGTGAGTGTCCCCGCGAAATTCGTCTACTTCTCATGGAGCAGCTCCGTTTGGAGCCTTCTTGAATTGACCGGCTCTACTTTCGTGAGCATCACCTCCCATCCAGGGGTTCGATGTTACGAAGAGTTCTATTCGTACTCACAAGTAAAATTACTTTAAAAATTTCTAATTGGGGGAAATGTTCAGAAAACAACACGTCAATCACAAGGAAGATACCTCAGTTGAAGATTGAAAACAAAAACAATTCAAGAATTGTCAAGTTATGAATGATTTAATGGTTAAATTTGGAATGCGATTCCATTCAAGATGTAGAGGTACAGGAGCTGATTGATCTAAGCTGATTATTTTCCGCCCCTCCCCACTTCCGAGACGAATTATGTCTCCTTTTAATTTATCCCCCTCCTCTTCCACCCATAATATAGGACTGTGACTGTTTCAAAAGATATATTTTACTTTACAGTTATTTGTTAATGAGTTTTAGA
Source organism: Laupala kohalensis (assembly GCA_002313205.1). Classification (NCBI taxonomy): domain Eukaryota; kingdom Metazoa; phylum Arthropoda; class Insecta; order Orthoptera; family Trigonidiidae; genus Laupala; species Laupala kohalensis. Next base: position 798,044 of record NNCF01126794.1, read on the forward strand.
AGTAACAACTTTAAATTATTTGTGTGAGTTTAAAATATGATCAGGGGGAAATGATACAACGACACAAAAATGAGCAAAGAGTTGACTGATTTAATGAATTCTTATTAGGACTCGCATTTTTGCATCGTAAATATTCGAGGAAAATACAGAGCTCAAGGTTTTGAACATAAGATCTCACAATCTAAGTCCAGTTTGTCTATGGTTCTGCCCAGGAGAGGAATAGAACAAGAACTTCCGCGTTCCCTATCAGATGAGTGAAAAAAAAAATTTTTCCTTCAATTTTGTAAAAAAAGATATGAAAACCTTTTATTTGTATGAGCAGTAAAAATATGTTCTTACAGAACTGTAAATTACATCTATAAACAGCATTATTTTACACAAAACTTTCCCTACTACAGATCGCCAGGAGATCTAATTCACGTCATAAGGTCACTAAAATAGACTTGCTGTCCATTTCCCGGAGAAAAATTTACATTTGTAAACCGACGAAATTCCCATTAATTTATGAAAGGTGTTTTAGTAAAAGCTCATTTAGATATAATGATGAAGGATGATGGATTTGGGGTGTACTTTTTCCCTGTAGCGTAAACAAAATATTTCAAAAATCAAATCACATAACATTAATTGAATGTTTCTAATTAGGTTAGGTTACAAATAAACTAGCGTGAGCTTTCTCAGCAACAGAATCGTATTGTATTCTTATTTACGAGGATTGTCGTAAATAAGAATACAATACTTGGATAAATGAATCATTTTAGTATTTTTACCGAAGTTACAAACAACATAGTGCACGCAGCTGTTTAAAAAGAACGCAATATATTAGCAGATCCAATGAACTCACGCTGTAGTTCCTTAGAATCCACACAGTCTTAATTTCCTTTGAATGTGCTAAAGACGATTAGAAAAGTTACTGGGAAGCAGTGACGGATCTGGATCGTAGTCAAAGGGAGAGGGCTAACCGGAGTAGGATCTGGGGAGCATTTCTGTTTGAAAATTATGGTTTTACAACATAAATTTTATAAACATTATTTTTAAATAAAATACGTCAACTAGTCAAATAAATAACCAACGATTAACAATATTAAATAGTAAACAAATTTATTAATTGTTTTAAGTGGTAAAGTGTGCCTTTATCTGTTGAGAATTGAGGTCCAAACGGGGTGGGGCTAAGGGGGCTCCCCCGTAGATCCGCCACAGCTAGGAAGAGCAATGATACCATTTCAGTGGTTAAGTACCCACTTAAAATTAAGCTCCTCCTATCTCCTTCTGCAGATTACTATCAAATTTCAAAATTCCCGCCATTGACTGGAGGAAATGGAGAACGTCAACAGCTAACCTTCTAGTCCCATGGCCAGCCCAACGAATCTCCAGCTGCGTGCGGAAGTTGTGAAGGTCATTGCACTGCATGTTACTTACCGCGCGGCCGAGTTCCCTGTCTGTCCGTTCGTCCGGCCGGTGTGTCAGGCAGCGCGCAGCTGGTCTCGCAAGCCGCCGAGCTGCCGCGTGCCGCGTGCTTCGTTCAACAGCAAGTGACGAAGCTACGCGACGCAACGGGCGTGATAACGCTCGCTCGGCGAGTGGTCGGGAGACGCGGCGCGGTGGCGACGGAACACCACCGTCACGTGGCCGTGTGGTGGGTGGAGGGGCCGGGAGGGGGAACGTTCTCTTCGCCTGGTGGGTCGGTCGGCCGGGAGGAAAGGATTGCCCAGTGGTTATTGAACCTTTTAAGTTGCAGAACTAGGTTAAAGATGTTATACTCGCGTATTTATAAAAGGTATTATACGGTGAATATATTAAAGGTGTTATCTTCAGACAAAACTCTAATGTTGACAGTGTTATCACCATAAGTGAATCGGAACTCACTGTATGGGTAGCATTCTTCGTTTGAAAAAAAAGGACTCGATTCCATTCTCTACTCATTCTTGTGAGAAGACAAAAAAATTACAGAAGAGAACCAATTCTACTGCGATATTAAAGCTTTACAAATTGTGAACTCATTTCACACACTGTATTGTTTCTCACGGAACACTTCCTTTTAATCCCAGTGACTGCAATGGAATTTATTTACACATACCCGTCATTAGCGCAATAAAAGAAGCAAATACAGAGGAAAAGTATAATTTTTTTTTCTCAATCGTTCCACATGTTTTTGAATTTCAAAATTTTTCCTTCGTTAAAACGTGTGCGTTTAGAGCAAATTCGAAATACTTCAAAGAAAGTGCTCTTTTTTCAGTTTTTGTCGATTTTATCTCGAAAACTGTACACTTTCAGGTTTTTTAAAAAAGTTATGAACATTAAATGAACTATAAATTAGTTCTTTAAGTAGCGGTAAAAAAATAAGACCAAGCGTTTATTTTGCGCAATGAGCTCTATTTTACTCATATCCCTATTTGAAACACCTCAACATGAATTAATTACACCCACACACAAATGTTTATAGACAATAAATCAATTTTTGTATGCGTGTATGTAACTTTCCGCAATGATTTTATGTAAGCATCTTATAACAAATGTTTGCATGTTAAGCCGTGTTTACACTATATAGGAATAGCAAATATAACATTTGCTTTATGCAGCTTTTCCTCAAAAGAAACTGCTATGTGTAGCAAAATGCTTCATGTAGCTAAAATTTTTGCTATGTAGCAATGCAACCGTGTTTACATTACGTGGCAATCTGCTGAGTAGCAAATTGGCTATAACATTTACTACACAATTTCGTGAGTTTGTTAAATGTAGCCCTTACTAATATAACATTTGTTATATGTAACACATTCTGAAAAGAAACTGCTATATGTTACAAATGCTACATGTAACAATTGCTAAATGTAGCAATTCCTCAAAATTGTTTTAATTAATTTAATTTAATTTAATTTTTGCTATATAGCAATTTAACACGTTTCCCATTTGGAGTCGGAAAAGATCATAGGAATTTCTGTTGCAAGTTTCGCCGTCTTTAATGCTGTCAGTTCAGCAAAAATCGGCGAACACAGCCGTGAAGAACTAATTACGCCGAGGACCCAATTTCGGGCAGACTCGAATTGAGAAACTATTTTGACCGCGAGAAAAGGTTGGAAAAGGGTCAACTAATCCCTAGAAACAAATTGAGAAACTTCCTTGTTTACAAGTGGGCCGACTCCGGAAATTCCAAATCCGTATCACTCGTACCCTGCCACCTTCTCGAGAGCCAGTTATAATATAAGTGTCTCATTATGAGGCTAAAATATTCGTGTATAGTTTAAAGAAATTTCAATATTGATAGGTTTTAGTTAGGATAATATAATGTGAGTATTCAACATGGCTGAACATTTTATTTTATTTTGTTCAGTAGACGGAAATTTATATTTAGTGCATAAAAACTTTCAGTTAAATTCTATCGTCACAACGTTTTTCCGAGAAACGTGGATGGATATGTACTAGAAATTCTTGTACAGCGAAGATTTTTAACATTGGTGAGATAGACAGCTTTTCTGTTCAGAAGGTATCCACAACCATGAACCAATACCTGAGAGAGTTATAACGCGCAAGCATGTGTCCAATGCTATCAAGAGGAAAGCAAGAGAACTAATTGAAGACGGTCCATCGAAGTTGATTCACGGGAAGCAAGAAAACCAACCAAATGTAGTTAACACCATGTCAACCAAGGATTTTAAATACATCAGAAACAATATTTTTCATACCAGATTAAATACCTTAAATAAACTTCCGAAATATTTTTTCTGTATTTTGTGAGTTATTTATATACGAAGGTTGATTTGAGTTTGAGAATTATTATATATTCTTTCTAAAATCGTATATATTGGACTTGTTAAATACACACATTTAATTCAATAATTTTATTATTATTTCCTATGAGCATACTCATTTCATTAATTAGCATTTATTTATTTATTTATTTATTAGGGTGAGAAGAGCTAACATGACATCGAGAATGAAGGAGAAAGACAATCTATTGGAATTTACGTTCAAAAGATTGACAATAAAAACAAGTGCACTGTTCAAGGGTTAAAAATGAACAATCATTGTAAATCGTTCGAAAGAAAAGAAGAGACTTCGTATTAGTGAAATTAGTGCTGGTTTTGGTATCGTTCGAACAACGACCCGCACGAAAAAAAAAAAGTTAGATAGCCCAGCCTAAAGTTAGCTCACACGTTGGCTATCTAGCGGACAGCCAGTACCATTAGCTGCCACAGCTTATGCTGTAGCTGTCCTAAAACAGTTTTCGTCTAAACGAAACCAATTTTCTATCACTGCGGAAGCTAACGCTGTTTTGTCTGGAAGAAAGTTACATCAACAGCTATAGCTTATATGTTTTGCGCGCAACAGCTCAGCCCCGCTCAAAAATCCGACATAGCTACAAGAACTGTTGTTTGTTCCTCGTCGCTGATCTCGTTCGTAGTTGCAGCTAAATGACACTCGTATGCGCTGCCTTCTGACTAGTTTTACGTTGTCAAATCGACCATGACTTTCGCAACTATGAATAGTTGTTTACTTGAACAAAATGATTCATTACAACGACTAAACGACGCCATCCCGGCGTTGCGTAGCCCGAAATTTGAAGTCTAGTCGACGAATATTTACAATATTTTCTTGACGTCGAGCAACCGTACTCTGATGATATTTTGAATTTCTGAAGGTTAATGTTGGCGAATACATAATTATTATTTTCAATCGTGATATTTTCAAATGTATTAATCTAATAAGAGTAAATTTTATGTATATTAAAAATAAAGAAACGTTTGGATACATAAAAACTACTTTCTTGGTATTTAAAGAAAAATTTTTCAATATTTTTGAGATGATTACTATTTTACGCTTTTACTACTCATGGTACCAATACTATGGTGTCAACTCTTAGACAACGCAACACAAGATAATTAAACATCATACTACAGTAGCTGAAAGCTAGCGTTCGCGCCTTCAGAGGGGAAGGACCCTGGATCGAATACTGGCATGGTTGGATACCTGAAGACGGATATCGAAAAATAAGAACGTTTGCTGTACGCTTGTGATGAAACAGGTAAGACCATGGAGTTGTAATAATAATGAATATCGTCCAGAAAGTCGAGAAAAAGTATCGAAAAGAAAGCCTGCAGATAGTCGACTCACGTCGAATCAATATTACATGCTTACTGGTTGACAATACCCTTTTCTTATCTTGTAGATTAACTACTTAAACTGTGAGAGCTAATGTTGTACGCTGTGATACAGAAGGTCGAAAATTCACGAAATTGCAGACGGATGTTGGCTGTGCGAGCTCATGTATTGTCTGTCCGGCTGGCAGTCAATACATCAACTACCCCAGCTCAGGTATTTTTTTCAGTGGGGATAGTTGTTTATATTACAAAAGTAAACTGTTTTAAATTGATATCATAGCTGAATGAAATTGTGAGATATTTATATAATTTTTGAAAACATTTTTGAAAATTTGTATTGAAAATTTACCAAGTTTTTCAAATTATTGAGAGAGCTATAAATTCTTACAATCCTGGATTGCTATTATAACATATAACATTATGTGTTTCTTCTTGAAAATTAAAGCAAATATTATAAAACTGTTACCCTTATCCTAAATATATTCCTTTGAATGAAATCAATCTTATTGTGTAGCCGAAAATTCTTTTTTCGATAATATGGCTGCCGAGAGTCAGCCACTATACAAAATATAAATAATAATAAAAAAAGTAGTCCATTTTATTTACTGGTGGAGAAAGTCAGACACTTAATAAAGAAGCTGAAAATCTTCAGCCATTTAATAGAATGAGTGTTTCCTACTTTATCAGTCGGCTCTTATAAAGAGGGTGGTTTTAATATCGGACTGCGACATGTACATCAAAATACCAAGAGTTAAAAAGAGTGACAACTGGAAGCTCTCAAGAAATGTTGATTCTCAAGTAGGGACTGGGTAAAATGAATACCTGCACTGTTAAGAAGGGTCCTTTTGTTCCAAATGGACACGGAAAGGAGTTTCTCAAATCGTGCCTTTCTCCAATGAAGATTTAAGAAGCTACTCAATTCGAGCCTTTCGACAACAAGTGTCAGGTAAAAGTTTCTCAAATCGTGCCAGTTCCCCAATATCACCCCATAGGTTCAATTATTTTAAAATATTCTGTAATTGATCATAAAATATTGACTACTTTAATTGTTGAGAATTATGCTACAATACATCCCGAACTGGGATCAGCACATCTACATTGACAATTAATTGTTGTACATAATTTTAATAGTTTGTACTAATTTTATGTTTGTCTGATTTTAAATATTTATATTTTAACAGGTTACAACAATTTAAATAATGTATATCAATTTTAATTGTTTAATACAAATAATTTTCTAACAAATTGTATAACAATTGTGTGACATTCATTTAAATGTTTATACATAATAATTTGCAATAAAATCAATTGTTTATAAAAATGAATTTGTTCATATAAATTTTATAGTTTATGACAATGTTATTTTCAAACCAATTGTTAATAATAATTTTAATTGTGTATAATTTCAATTGTTTATAACAATTTTAATAGCTCGTTTTATTTATTTACAATGAAAGTGAAAAGATTAGAGCTCAAAATAATTGAACGCGGTTTCATCCTAAACGACACATCATATGTTCCATAAAGTTTTGTAGCACGTCTTTAAAATTGCATATTGTACCACTTGCGAATTATGTACGTAACTATAAATACAAAAATTATGAAATCTGGGGGTGGACCTCCGAGGGGGTGTGTAGTTGCACGAACAGATTTAAACAAATGTGTGAGCAAATATACGCGGAATGAAAAACTTGTCTGTCGATAAAAGAAATGTTGTAAAGCGAAACAATGACACTATTCGTAGGCTTCGCACATTAAAATGAACCTTTTTAACCGTACTAAATATTCATACGTTTCACGTATTATCGTTGTGATGACATAACGACCGATACTACAATTTGACTTTCAAAATTACAAACATTAGCTTTGGGAACGACGTTCTGTCCAAAACCAGTACATGTCATTTTGAAAAGGTCTAAAATTAGTTCTGACAAATTGCACCATCCAAACCTAGCTTTGGTTGTACTTTTTCGTTCAACTACTGAATTCAGGTTGTCGACCTAACATGTGTGGGAATGTGTTTTTGTTCCCTCCATAACTCGCAAAGGAAACAGATCGAAACCAAATTTGAAAATTTGGTTTTTATTTTATTATGAATAGAAAGCTTCTTTGGACAGCTTATTCCGACTTCACTAACTGCCCGCGTACCTCTTTCGGTTTCTAAAACGTAAAATTTTTACATAATGACAATGTTTTTGTGTATGTTAAAATGTTCGTTCAGATTACCAAACACCATTATAGTGCGACGTACCATTTTTGGATGAAGAAAAAAGAGAATCACAAGTAAGGGTTATTACAAATGTTAATAAAATGTCAAGAATACAATGTTGAAATGCATAGTTTTATAACATTATTTGGGCAAAGGTTTTGAACTATTATTGAGATATATAATTGGAAAGTATAGTGGGTTACACTCCAGATTTTTAGTTTTTCGTAATATAGTGTGGGAATATTGTAGATATTGAAATTATTTATTTCTTTTCTACAAAACATTTCATGAACGCAGTCTGGTTTTTATGTAAATGAGGGTTAAATAAAAGACAAAGCAAAACTATGTTAGCGAAGCTGGCCTCTCCTCGATGCTGATACGCTAGCTAACAAATCGTAGTTTTTATTGTATTTAATTCTTTTTTAACAATTGTATTTGTATAAATTATCTGGTGTAAGGCACGGTACTTCACGTGGCTTTATAAAAGCGCGGAGAATTGGTTTGTTCCACTCAATTGCCCATGTCGAAAATGAAGAACCGGAAAAAGGAAGTAATAAGAAACATTGCCCCTGAAATTTCAAAAATGAGTTATCCGTTTCTTTAATAATGAGTTTATTGGTTTCAAATAAATTCAAAAAAGACTCTGTAAGGAAGTGTATGCAACATTTGTTATAGTCGACAAGTACCAGGAAGATGGATATGAGATTGGCTAAACAAAGATAATTATAACATTTTCTTAATTCACGAATACCTCCTCTATGACTACAAAATTGTTTCCTAATTTATAAACACTTAAACCTATTGTATATTAGTCACATTAACTTTGCTTTAGAGGAAAATTGTATACATCCTGAAACGTACAGAAAAGGCGATAAATCAGTAATTAAATAATTCTTGTCAGGATTTATCATTATATAATCTTTCAATTAATCATATTAAAAATTAAATGTTATAGTCTAAAAAATAAGAAGAATCATTTGTTCGTCACATTGCGTCACGTTAAAATTCTTCGCAAATCATCGTTTGAAAAAAAAAAATTTTAAACAATTTCACCAAGCAAGGGCTATAATAATATGTCTATTAGATAACAATGAACTATTTAATCAACACAGAACAATGTATTAAAAATTTATAAATAATTAAACGTACTGCAAAACTGTCAACAAGTAATTTCTACATTTGTAACCTGCACTTGTTTTAAAAATATTTAAACAATATAATTGAAGAATAATTAAAAATTGTACAATTTCAGGTTCTTTGAAATAAACATGATGGGTTTTGAATACAGAAGTTATAAAATTGTGCTAATTGTTACAGGAATTGAATAAAGCACTTTTTACTTATTACTGATTAAAGGTGGTAAAAAATTAATACAAAACACTTCTTTGTCTGATAAAAAACAAATATTTAATTTTTTCTCACTAAAACATTTTTAAATAATATTAAAGTCCTAACTACTTAGAGTTGCCAGGCCCAAAAATAGAAAAAAGGACATAATTTTTTATTAAAAAAAGACTGATATGCAGTAATTATCAGTTCAATATACCTAACAATCACAGTTTTATTATAAAATTACCTTATATTGAAATTAAATCAATAAATAATTAACCTTATCGCTTGGTTATTATGATTTTCACTGAGTAATCAGTCTTCTTAATTGAAAAAAACAAGTAACTCTCCAGTCTAATTGGAAAAGCGATGTAATTAACTCTAAAGAATATAAATAGTCCTCTTATTAAACTAAATGTTTTTCATTGAACAAAAAAAAAAAAATCATTGTTCTAAAAAAATAAATAAAAGAGCTTCACTAAAATTAAAGTGATACATACTTTTTGGCATTACCGTTAAGGAAATTAAAAATCTTTCTAAATAATTTTCAAATCATTACAAAAATGTTGATATTTGATATTTGCATCTATTTTATCAAGATCGTTTCCTTTAAAAACCATGCTACAATGGCATGTATTCCGCATAGCCAAAAGCCAGACATTGAAATATTTAGCCGGACACGACGCTAAAAAGCCAAATATGTCCTGCTAAAACCGGACACTTGGCAACATTATACCTAATACATATGAAATAGCACTTATGTTTTTTATTACGTTCTTCCCTTTGTAAATATTTATTTTTATACTTGAAAGTAGAACGTGCATTAATTAAAGTGACATGTTCTAGAATCAAATATGGGTATTAGATTATTATTTATTCAATTACGGAACTTCTTTTCATTGCTACCTGTCCTTTGCTTGTTTCTCAAACAGTTAAACTTTTACAGTAATATAAAATGTTTATAAAACATGCAATATTCTATGTTGGAAAAGCATAGACATTTAATTGTATGATATTGACGTTACGGAATAAGGGAGCACCCCAACAGAATTGCTTTGGTTTCATTGATGGGATAGCAAGACCCTTATGCCGGCTCACGAGTGACAAACGGTTGTATTATTCTGGTCACAAACGCCAGCACTACATCAAGTATCAGAGCCTCTTGTGTCCTGATGGGATCATTGTTAATCTGCAAGGGTCCTACCGAGGACGGTGACATGCAGTTGCGTTTGGTGCATATACATATATTTCATTTTATGCTCGATTTCTATACGAAAGATAAGATTGTTTTGTTATTTTGAAAGTAACTGAGACACCAATATTTTCGTTTAAAAATCTCTTCAGCTCTTCCTTCCAGATTCTGCTTTGTAGTTCTGAAGATTCTGGAAGAAAAAAAATGCAAAATAGAGTGATAATAAATTGTTTGTATTATGTCTCGTACCTCACCTGAAAAAAAGAAACTTGGCGTGGATGTGAGGATGCAGTTAAAATCTGAAATTATGTTTGTACGTGAAAGGGTCTAAAGCAAGGGAATACTAACATATAGTTCATATTGAAATAAATTTTATATTGAATAATAAGTGTTTCCACAAAATGTTATCCGAATTCCTTAAAACAAATTATATCACTTTATTGTAGGACATCAACCTATAATTTTAATTTTTTAATGAATGAGCTAGTAATGTGGTATTACCTCCTGATGCTGCTATGAAACTTGGAATCGAACATGTTGCTCAAATTAGTAGTTATGAATATTTCATCAACTTTATGCGCTATGACCTGGAAGATTTAAAATATCTTCGATATTGTTGTACAGGGACAGCTTCAGAAAATATATTGGTGATTGTGAATTAATCCTGAAACGTACCGTTATGACTTCCTATTATTCAATGCTTACCTCAGTTTTTCAGTTTACTTTTGTCATATTTTTTGATACACATTCTTTCTAATGTATTGTTTGGAGAGCAAGCTTTATACTCGTATTATGTAGATCACGTGGGTCTTGTTTCTAATTGGTAAATGTAAATAGACACAGTTCTAATTCAGAAAAAATATTAACATAGGCCTAGCATAACTAATTAATTAGGCGCTATTCGAAGTAGAACTAAAAATAAAATAATAATCCTTTTAAGGCTATTATATTCGAAAAATAAATAAGACTTTGCAGTTATTTTAAACAATCAGTATTCAGTACTTTCTTAGTTTTCAATTCATAAATTAAATTGCTTTCTCAGTTTACATTATAGCAATAAGTAACAGTTCCAGTATTATACTAATTTTATTCGTATTGGGTCCTAAATTTAGGAAATTCAAACTTTTCTGCCTTTTTTTTCTATTTCTGGACCTTAAAATATTTCTGTAATCGTCATGATAGCTTCTAACCATTTGCAGGATTCGAGTAAGTGACACTATCCAAATAACTCCTTATCCAAATATTTTCACCAATATCTCTCTCACCGTCGGCTCCTTAGTAAAAGATTGTGGTTACAACTCATGGACTACAGAAGGTAGCACTTCGTATCTTCATAAGTTCCCTATATAAATATAACTCACAAAGCTCTTTAGGCAGAAGCAGATTCAAGCAGTTATGTCTACATAACCACGCGCCTTGGGGCCCGAACCACAAAAAATTCTATTAGCAAATAAATAAAACTATTTCAAGTTTTTACGACACGTTGGCAGTGCAGACGACCGAAGACCCGCATCATGTTGCATTTGCTTCGCATTGTACTATAGCGTCATGACTCAGGACACTCACGTTGATAGTATACGATTAGGGAGTGAAGGTCATCGGGTGGGGAGGGTTCGCGCGTCACAGCCACTGGGTTCATGTTGCTACTTGCATTTGCTTTCCTACCTTTTAAACTTGTAGGCTTATAAACAAACCGGTTCATTTGCTTAAAATTTGTTTGAAATTGGAATAGCTAAAGTTCGCGTATTTTTTAAGAAAAACATGCACTGGTACCTAATTTGGTGCGTTTTTCTAATTATTTGTTAAAAAGCGATGTCAATAAATTGTATTGAAAACTGAAAAGATTTTCAATTTTATTATTTGTGACTCAGTTCTTCTAATACTGTGCAACACAATGCTTTTGTTGTAAAAACTTTTATATGTTTATCTAAAGTATTTTAACCAAATAAGTGCTTTAAAACGCGATTTAGAAGGTCAATGTTTTAAAAATTTCCCCGACCCCCTTTGACATGGGTGATATCCCATATCCCCGCCCCTACAGGGTCCATACCATAGGTGGGGTACAAAAGATCTTAAATCTGTCCCTGTCTTTAGGACGACCGCACACTGCTATTCACCTTGTTTAAACTCTTTAACGTTACTATAACGCACGATAAAATAAATATCGCAATAACAATCGTATTATAATCAAACAAACAAGCACTAACTATGGAACGTGCATCCGTCACGGAAGTCAGGTGTGAACTTATGTCAACTACACTCCAAATGTGTAAATAAACAACATAATTAGTTTGCTGCAAATAAAATATCTATGATAACAAGCAATGTTACGTACGACAAAACTTTCTTATTGTTGGGAATATCAATGTGTATTTTCATTGCATTCAATAATTATTCAATTAAAAATAATATAACAGTAGTTTGTGTAATTATTTTAATAACTGCAAAACAGTACCCAATATCCATTCACATTTAGCACAAAATGCAAGAACGAGTTCTAGGTCAAAATAGTTGTCCCAGACTCATATTGGTGTCAAATGACACCATCAAAATATTTGGGTTAAAAATTAAAAATTTCAAAAAAATTACTAAAACTATGTTTTAGAGATGCCTATTCTTCTACACTTAATATTATTTACATCGCTGTTAAGGTGTGAAAAAATGAAACGGGCCATAAAGGAGTTACAGTTACACAACTGACTCCTGAAGAAAATATTGTTTGCTCCGTAACGGGGCCTACATATATTGAAGGTAGTGATGTTTTTGACACTCTTCCGGAGCAATCTGTGAGTACCATTTCTTGAAAAATAAATTAATCATCGTTTGATTAAAAAATATATTATCTTGTTCTTGATTACCGGATATACAGGAAAGGTTGTGTGCGGGTGAGTTTGTGGAAGTAGAAGAATTGTAGCTTGTCCCTCACAATGTTGAAGTGGAACATCACAGTCGTATTTGAAAACATCTGTTTACATAAATTATGTTACGAATAAAATGAATGTTTAGAAGAATAAAATGTTTTAAGAAGCTCTTATGAAAAACAAACTTTGTTGATCTACATGAAAGTATCTCTTTCATTGGATGGTTTTGAAGCATAACAGAAACATTGCATCATATCACCAAAAATTGATAGTTGGTGATGAACAATTGATTGAATATTTGCGTGAATTAATTTCTTGCCCTATTTCAATTAAGGAAGTACTCTTTAGTGCACGCTCAATTTAGTTAATCATTTCTCTATAACCGTTTTGAATACAATACACGAAATGTAATAGTAGTAATTAGTAATAATAATAATTGTACACTAGTCACTTTTCCTTGGATCCACACAGTCAACACTTCGCTCCTCTCTCTGCTAACAATCAACCAGCAAGAATAAAGAAGAATCTATAACGAATACAGCTTATTGTTGTAAAAATATGATTGGATGTTACAAAAAATACTGTTTTATTGTCAAGATGACATTTTATTGGTTAGATTGATAATGCATTGAATTGTTAAGTAAGATGCACGTTATTCAGTAATGCAATAGGTATTTCAGCATGGAAAAATGACTATTGAAATATAAAGATACAATACTTCGTTCACTTTTTCTCCCGCGAACTCAGCTCCTCACAATGCGTGCGCTGACACCAGCTGACACGCCACTCGTTCCATCCAGACGTTCAATTGTCTCCGAGTTTGGGCTTGTGACTTGATTGACGCGCAAGTAGCGCTCAGTCAGAGAAACGGGGAACTTAATCTTTTCAACTGTTTTTGACGAGAGCTGCCGCCTCTGTCGGCACAGAACCGAGGCAGACTAAATCAAAATATAAACAATATATATTTTAAGCGTCAAAATAAATTCGATCACACTACGCTGGTGTGAGGAGACACCTGTAAACAACAGGTGACTTCGTTGCATATGCTTTTTGTTATCTCCCTACCTGATGATTTAAGCAGTTCTCTTATTTGTTTTTTGAAACAACAACAACAATAATAATAATAACAACTTCGACTGAGAAACAAACTCTGTACCAAAATTTTCAAATGCTTTACCGATGCTTGCAGTGGCTACACACAAGCCGTCTGAAGCTGCCAAAATGCAATTAGAGGCAGCGCTGCTGCAGGCAGGAAATGAAAGAAGAATAGAAAATGAGGAGTAAATGCTTGAAGTCTTTGGCAAGGTCTCAGAAATATGTGCAGAAATTTTAAAACAACTGAATAAATAAATAGCTCAGCAGAGTTTTCTTTCAAAGAACTTTTATTTCATGTAAAATGTCTCGCTATAAATCTATCCTGAACTCGTTATGCAATAGATTTTTGGTTCGGAGGATTCTCGTTGTCATTTGGAAGTGGGGGATACTATCGACATCTACTACAAAATCGTCTAATTTATTCTCTAATCTCATATTATGGAGAGCTGCACACACATTCGCTATTTTCCCCACCATTGCAGGACTGTACATGAGTGTTCTCTGTGAAGACTAGCATCTGAATTCAGTTTTCAGAATTCCGAAACAGCGCTCTATAACACTTCGCGCTTTGCAAAGTGCTTCATTATATTTCAAATGTGGAGTTCCAGCTAGCTCAAGTTTCAGGGGCGTCATGAACCACGATTCAATGAAATATCCATCAAGGTTCCATTGCTCGCCCACATCGTCCTGGAATGTGCCCTTGGCGTAAAACCTAAGAGATGTTAAGACCTATGGACAGAAGTACATTGGATTATAAAGTAAGACAAAAAATATTTGCATTTTAAATTCCATGAAAATAAGAAAATATATAAGAAAGGAGTTTCTCTTTTAAAACCAAACTCCTTTAACCCGCACTTTGATCAGTAATAGAGAGATCACATAATGGTTAATCAGCTTCTTCCATAATTGTTTATTACCTGGTGCTCCACAGATATCCCATAGGAACGTTGCCTCTTAAGATAAGGCGCCAACTCTTCAACAATATCAAGGGTAATAATTTCGGTCGCGATGTTGCACATTCATCGAATCGAGCGTCAAATACTCGAATGCTATAATTCCTAAGAGATAAATAATGTAATAAACAGTACAGCATGTTTTATACTCTATTGCTATAATATTATGACTTAAAACTTATGCAATCTAATTTAATTTAAATGCTAGTGGCTAAATACTTGCGTGTACCGAATTATTTCTGTAGGTTATGTAATGAATGATACAAAGTACATTGGTTACAGATCACCTCGAAATTATTTCATAATCACAATTAATCGTACGAGAATATTAACAACACATGTATTAACTAATACTAAGTACACACGGTAGATAATGCCAAAATCAGATTAGCATCTTCCTCGATACCAATTGTACTTCCTAAAGTCCACAAAGCAAACGAATAAACGTAGTACAAAGAACGAATGTACAGTAACGCTAAAGTAATCTTTGACGCAAACGAAATCGCACACAAAGGTAATAAAACACAAATGGAAATCGCACTACCCAGGAAACAAGCGTGTTCGATGAACTTTACGGCCACAGTGAAGGTGTCAGTTAAATTTTAACGATCATACAGATTTTAACGAATGCCGCCTTCGACAAAGAAGTGTACAGCATAGCATTTCTAGGTAGCATACATTAATCTAGGTTGAATCAATGCAAAATAGAATTTACGCATCAGGTCAATGTTACAAATATTGCGTAGGTAATAAAAACTCCTAATTGATGACCTTAATTTGCTATGTAAATCTCCGATGTGATTTTCCCATGATAATTTGTTATCTTTAGTCATACCAAGGTATTTAAAACTATTAACTTTTTCTATACATTGACAGTTACATGCATTCAAAATGATACTTTATAGGGCCAGGAAAATTAAATTTTTTGAAGCTGAAATTGAAGTATTTGGTTTTCGTAACATTCACTTGCATGTCATTCTGAACACACCAGTTTTTTAGAGTATTTAATCATTACTTAGATGTTCACATAGAGTTAAGACATCTGTTAATGAGTAAAAAAGCGCAATATCGTCTGCAAAAGCATTTTCTCGACCCCAAATTTTTATCCTAATAAATCACTGATTAAAACCAAATATAAGGTTGCCGATGAAACAGATCCTTGAGGGACTCCTGATTTTACCAAGTATACTTAAAGGAGTACTCACATTTTGATCCGTACTTGCTGTTCTCTGTTTGTAGAAAACTCATAAACCAGCTCAAAGCGATTCCCCTTAATCTTGTCTTCCCTAGTCTTTTAATTAATATAACACGGTTAACCAAATCAAATGCTTTCCAGAAGTCAATGAATAATCCAGTAGATTTCTGTTTTTCATTAAAGCAATAATAAATATCTTTTGTCACGTTTGTAATAGCGTCTTCAGTAGATTTATTTTTCCGAAAACCATATTGATATTCACTAAAGTAATTAATTTTATTAAGATAATTAAGAAGTCGTATTTTCATTATTTTTTCAAATATTGAAAACAAAAAAAGATGGTAAACTGATAGATCTTAGGATATCTAAATTTATGAATTTCCCTTTTTTATAGATTGGTAGTATTGCGCTTAATTTTAATTTGTCCGAAAAAATAACAGTACTAAAACTTAAATTAATTATATGTGTCAACATAGGAATTATATGCATAGAAATGTCCTTAATCAATGCTACAGTAAATGATTCAAAATTTCAATTGTTTAATAGTATCCAATATTTCAAATTCTGTAACCGGCTTAATGAAAAATGAGTTCACGCAAGCTAATGTTAAGCTTTCCGATTGACAGCTGTTACGTTTTCGTGCGTCTATTTGACTCTGACATTGTAATGGTACTTTTTTACCTGTCTGCACACTGATGAAATATTCGTTTATCTTTCGCGCTACACTTCTACCAATCCATCCTCAAATTCAATTTTCTCTACACTTCTCCCCTGCAATTCCTAAAATTATCAGCATAATATTGATTTTTCAATAGTTCAATTTCTATTTATAGGAAAACTGTTCTTAATAATTTTTAAATTTTACGTCATATGACCTCTTCTTATACATTCTAAAAAAAATTTCCGATTAATATTTTTAATAAATATATTTGTTATCCAGGGACTAATTTCTCTTGCTTATTGAATTGTTGATTGAATAACTACTCTTTTTCTGCAAAAACGCACTGTATCTGATAAAATATTATGAAATGCCTTTTAACTTTCATTGACATCAGTACTTACATAACATATTTCCCAATTTTCATCCCTCACCTTTCTTTAACCGTTTGTACATCTATGAAATATTTAACACGTGCCTCATTATACACCTTAATAATTGCATTTTTTCTCTTGTATCACATTCACACCTTAAACCTAGAAAACAGTGATCAGTAAGGTCAATGTCAAAGATGGCACTTTTAAATGAATTTAGATTACGGTTTTTAATGAAAATGAGATCAATCCAACTAGATACACTTCTCGTTGAAGCATTGATTAGTGAAAAATAATGAACTATTATATGTATTGTATTTTGCAAAATATTTATGTTCATATCGCCAATATAAATTGCGTTACATTTGATTTTTGATAAAGCATTTGATAGTTCTTGAACATAATCATTATCAAAAAATTCATCTAGTCTACATATACAAAACACATTAAAATACATACCCATTATCTAAGTTTTTAAAAGAATAGTATCAGCAATTTTCATTTTGATATCAATTTCTTTTATTATTATATTTTTGTGAACAAAACAAATGATTCCTCCAGTTCTATAATAATCACCACAAGAAACAAAACTTTGATAGTTCGGAGTATTATAAAGATTTACTTCTTCACTTCCTATCCAAATCACAAGAAGCAAAATAAAGTGTATCTAATTCTTAATTTGACCAAACTCAACCATGAAGTTATCAAAGCTGGCTCTCATACTTGCATATTTGTTTACAGTACAATTATAATTTTTGGGTGGGAAGATAAAAGTGTTAGAATCAATTATATCTAAATCCATAATTTGAGAAAATTGTTTAAGTTAATTATATAAGCAGATCTGTTTCTATTGCAACATATAGTGTAATATAAATTGTTTTAATAATTTATAAAATATTTAACCATTGCACAAAAGCAACATTAACTTAGCTTTACATGAAAATTGTGCATTTTCTGAACTCTACAGCACAAGAATGGTAGCCATAATAAATTTCAAATTTTTCCCCATAGTTAAAAAGATATCAACTTTAAATTAATTATGTAATTTTTATTGTGATCGCAAATTAAATATTATATTTCATTTACTCAACGTATCCCAACATATTGATTTTTTTTAACATATCATCGAGACAAACATTTATTATTATTCAAACAATTTGACGAAACAAGAACCATTACATTACGTTTATTAGGTAATTATTAGTCAGTACAGAAAATTATTTTAATAATTTATAAACAATTAAACATATTGCATGAAAGCCAAATTAACTTAGCTTTACAGGAAAATTGTACATTTTCAAAACAATACAACACATGTATGGTAGCAGTAATAAATTTCAAAATTCTTGTCATCATTTACCAAAATATAAACTTTAAATTAAATGTATTTAATTATCATTCTGGTTCTATGGTAAAGTAATTTTATTTACTCATCGAATTGCGTCATATTCAATTTTCTTTACAAGTCATCATCTGACAAACATTTATAATTATTTAAACAATTTGACTAAACGAGAACCATTATAATATGTTACATGGTGATAATTACAACCAGTAGATAAATTAACGAGTTTAGGTCATTGGAATAAAATTAGTTTGTATTTGCCGACGTTTCGAAAAAAATATTTTCTTCCTTAGGGCTGAGGAACCATGTATTGCTTTATGCCCTCAGCCCTGAGGAAGAAAATAATTTTTTCGAAACGTCGGTGAATACAAACTAATTTTTTAATGACCTAAACTCGGTAATTTATCCATTGGCTGGGGTCAATAACTACACATCGATCATTACAACCTTATTCGATACAGAATTTTTTTATACGTGTATAAACAATTGAACCATTCTTTCACCATTTACCGAAGTACAAAATTTTAATTGACAATATATCAAAGTTATTGTGTTCGCGTTAAATAGGAAAATTCATTTACTCATCGAATTCTACGACATTTAAATGCATCATTCATGGTATTCCGGAAATAATTGAGGATTAAAATGATTCATCCTCAATCATTTCAGAAAATAAGTGTTAGAATTTAGTGCCAAATAATTTCAAACTATAATAAAGAAAAAGATAATTTAAATAACTCATTTTAAATTTGCAATATTACTTTACAAATTGGTTTTTATGTTTCAAATAATATAATAAGCGTACTTCTACGATTGGTTTAGTCTGCGGTACTTTGTTGTTGTTTTTTTTCTCTTTTAAATCGTGGTATTGAATCTAGTGATTTATCCGTTAACACAGAGCATTATAATGTACAATAAGATTTGTCTTTACCATCAGTCCTATGGTGCCCTCATAAGCGACGACTCCAAAAATTGAAAAAAAATTATTGTTTCTTAGATTTGTTATAAATTTCGTTTTTATGTATCCGATGTTTGTTTAGCTAACATATTTGTATGGTTCCAATACAAGGGGTGTAACTGATACTATGGGAGAAATCATACAAATGATGAAAAATTAGATGAATTATCTTTCAAAATTATACAAACACACAGATACGTAAATAATTATTTTTAATGTTAAAAAAATTTAAACCGTATTCATCAATTTTTGATTTCATTAGTCCATTACAGCACTTAGTAAGTAGTCTTCAACTTTCATGTGCCCAATAACTACTGTTTTTTTACATCCTTCTGAACAAGTCGTAATTTCCAACATTAATTTCTCTTTTTCTTTAAACTTCGTCAAAAACCCCACGTACGTACTAAAGCCAACTCGGACTACGGTAGAACCCGATTTCTTTTTGTTTATCGGCACAATAAAACAAAAAGTTCCGTGCTACGATCAGGAAATGAATTTTCTTATTTATTACGGAAAAACAATAACTTTTCATTTTCTTTAACATAAAGTTTATATTGAGAAGAATTTTGAAATTAATTACTGCTGCCATACTTGAGCTGTTGTATTGTTTTGAAATATACTATTTTCTTGTAAAAATAAGTTAACGTGGTAGTTATGCAATAAGTTTAATTATTTATAATTTATGAAAACAATGTTATGTGTTAATTGAGGTTGTTGTGATCACGTAATATACGTATTAAAATGGTTCTTGTTTATTCAAATTGTTTAAATAATTATAAATATTTGTTAACGATGATTGTAAAGAATTTTCAAAGTGACGCGACGCGATGAGGAAATGAATTTCCTTATTTATTATGCGATCACAATAACGTTAGAATATGATTAATTTAAAATTTATATTTTGGTACATGATAAGAATTTTTAAAATTATTTCTACCATACTTGTGCTGTATTCGTTTGAAAATGTACAATTTTCCTCTAAAGCGAAGTTGACGTGGCTGTTATGCAATAGGTTTAATTATTTATAATTTATTAAAACAATGTTCTGTATCGATTAAGGTTGAAGTGATCACCTAATAATACATATTATAATGTTTCTTGTTTAGTCAAATTTGTTTCAATCATATGTGATTTTTAGATAACGATTTGTAATGAGTATGCAATGAGACGGAGAATATGAGGAAATGCACTTTTCTTTTTATCACAATGTCAAAAGAAATTTACAATTTGATTATTTTATTGTTTACATATTTTTATTTATGATTATAATTTTTCCAATAATATATGCTTTCGAAATTGGGTTTTCTATTTTTTTTGAAAACGTGCTTTTTAAAATGGTTTTTGTCAGGAATGCAAGAGGTTAAATTGTTTATAGTTACTTACATTAACAATAAATTATCATACTGTAATAAATTAGTAATAAATGAGTACACATTTTTTCCGTGTTTTATTTTAATGGTTATGCCAGCTTTGCAGAGCTGTGTTAGCTGCTCTTTTGTCGTAAGGAACCGGAATTACTTGTTTCATAACCCTAGAAATGAATTTCTTTTTCCTGTAATAAATTGGTAATTAATGTGTAGTAACAAATGCAACAAAATATTTTGAAAATTATTCAATTTGGAGGTGGTTGTTCCAGTTTCACAGTGAAGCTGGAACAATCCCGCATATTTTTCTAACGACAATAGTAATATATGTTATGTTGTGGTAAATAATCAGTCATAAATGAGTACGAAATTCTCCCGTATGAGTTTCTTTGTTGTGCCCTAATGGTTGTTCTAGCTTCACAGGGCTCGCAGGGTTGGTATGACGCGCGGCACCGCGTGCGCCGTTTGCCGCAGACGAAAAATGCTTACCCGAGCAATGTCACGCAGCAGAACGTCGAGCCTCCCTAATTGACGTGCGGCCCAGCCTCTTCTCGCCCTTCACATCCCCTTCTGGTCTCGCTTCATCCCCCCCCCC